>CM055127.1:236521714-236549214 GCA_029206835.1 Rana muscosa | reverse complement strand
GTCCGGAGGTTTAAAGTTCACCGTCAGAGGACAGGGAACAGGTGCAGGCTAACGAGGCGGAGGTATCAGAAGCCTCACGAGCTCTGGAGTTGCAGCTGCAGTCTTTTTCAGAGATTCATACTGCATACAATTTAGCCTAGTCGGCTAAAGCCTCCTTCTCTGCCTTGGGGTTTTAAAAAAAAATCCCATAGGTTGCTTGTACCTTCCCACTACATCCATTTCTGCAACAGTTTATTCTGCTGGTTGGGCACCCGCTAGGGGTGCAACGGATCAAAAAACTCACGGATCGGATCAGAGCCACGGATCGGATCATTTTCGGATCGGCAAAAAAAATGAAATAAAAATTATGTTACACCCACCGGAATTTTCGATTTCACAGTTATTTTCAAACACAAAACGGAGCTTATAAGCTTAAATACAGTATTTGTAAATCCAACAGACTTGTTACAAGTTAAATTTTAAAAGCAGCAGCAAACCTGCTGACCTTACATGGTTGCTAATGTGACAGAACATCTCTGATTTTCACATTTAACTAAATGTTAAAATCAGAGGTGTTCCCTCACATTAGCAATCATGTAAGGTTTGCTGCTGCTTTTAAAATTTAAAATGTAAACAGTCCGATGGATTTGCAAATAATGTATTAAAGCTGATACACTCAACGCAAAATGGAGCTTAACAAGATGTCCGCTTGGCCCCTTCTCTCATTACTGTGCAGGAGTGTGGGTTGGAGCAAGATGGCGGCGAAACGTCATTACAGCGGCCGCCGCTGGGTGTACCAAGATGGCCGGAGCTAGGCCGAAGCTGCGGCCTTTCCTACGGCCGAGGCTCCTGAGCGCTCCGTGGATCGCGTGGTGATCCAAACAGGGTGACCCGTTCGGATCAAGGATCACCACCGATCCGTTGCACCCCTAGCACCCGCATAAGCAGTTTTTTTCTCCTCCTAGAAACTCTAGTCGAGGCGTATAGGTTGCTAGAAAAACCTCCACAGGATCCTCATCCTGGTGCTGGCTTCAGGCTAGCCAAACGCACAACTGCTGGGATGCACTGTTGCTGGTACACGTTGCTAACGCACAACAGCTATATCGCATGATTGCGGAAACGCATGTCTACAGGAGGATAACTACATCTTTACCAGTCCACAGGTTGGCATAAAATACATGAGTTTGGAATACACAAAATGCATTTGGGGTAAAAAGACAAGTAAAGATACATGTTTGTTTGTATGGATTACATGTTTTTTTTTTATAGTCGCACAAGGATGCTTAATCATATTAAAGTGCTTAAATCGCACGGAGAGGCTTGTTTGCACAGAAATGCCTAAAATCGCATAAAAATGCTTGATCACACAAGGTTGCCTGATCACACGAGTCCTTGATTACCCAAGGATACTTGGTCACACAGAGAGGCTTGTTTTCACGGAAAGGCCTAAAGTCGCATAAAAATTCTTAATTTCATAAACATGCTGGATTGCATAGGAGTGCTTGATCACACAAGAGTCCTTGGTCACACAAGGGTACATGTCCGCACAGTAGTGCTTAAGATGCATACGATGTTTGATTGCATAAAAGATGCTGAATCGCATAAGGATACATGATCGCCTAAAGTTGCATGTTCGCCTAGATTTTGCATGGTTGCATGGCATGATAATTTAATTTATTTTTGCTTAATTATACAGGATTCCTTGTGTTCACATAGGACTACGTGTCTGCATGAGTACATGTGGCATAACACGTTCTCAAATTAATGCTTGCTTGCAAGATGGCCGTTCCATAGCACACGTGCTATATGTATGCGTGGTATACAGCGCACACTTTATGTTGTGCCTAAAACATATTTGTATGAATTCATACCTCAATGAACACTCGCTTCCATAGAGGCATATGGCTTAACACTTGCCACATACACATATGGTGAGCCATTTGCATATATGTTTATTTACATGGGACTGCAGAGGTTGTCTGCGTTTCGCAGGAGAGAAGCACCTCTTCCAGTTGGTGGTCTTGCTCTTTGGGTTAGCCACCGTGCCCGGGTTTACAGGGTGCTAGGGCCCGCCTCTAGCAGGTCTAAAGGCCCAGGGTATAGCAGTAATGGCATACCGAGGCAATCTGCCGCTGATGGATCAGTCAGTAGTATGGCTGGACCCAAGTGTGTCCAGCATGGTCAAGTATCTGGAACTCCTGGGTTAGGATCCCAGTCTAAAAAGTACCTTCTTGCATTTGGTAAGAAGCCTGGAAATTTTGGGACACAGCCCAAAAAGGAGAGGTTTTTGCCTCAGACAAAAGGCAGCGCTAAAAGAAAGCTGGTCTAATGTGGTCAAGGCAAGGAAGAGTTCCTTACGTTTGCCTTTTGCTTAAAGTGGAGTTCCACCCTCTTTTACAACTTATCTGCATCCTCTGCAGCTCTGCCCCCTTATGCTGATTTGGCATATAAAAAAATTTTATTTAAAAAACTCACTGTTATAATTTAATATATTTATTTTTGCGGCCGCGGCGGAATCCGCCTCAGCGCGTCATCCACGGACCGCTATGCCTCCTGGGAGATGTTTGTCTTCAATCCCAGAAGGCATAGCCATCCCTGAGCCGTAGCATCGCGTTATTTCGAAACCGGAAATCACACAATGCCCGGCGCCATTTTAAGTGAGGCAAACCAGGCATGTGTTGCCATGGTCACGCCTCACCACTGGCGTAGCGTGGGATTGGATCGCTGGTGAGTGGGACCGGCCTTCACTTGGATGTGAGCCGCCGCCCCTGAGTCCCCCCCTCCTCCTCCTCCTCCGGATCGTTTCCTGTTGTGACAGGCAGTCAGTGTGACATGACTGCCTGTCTCCCTCATGTCCTACTGTCTCTCCATTATTGGAACTTTGCCTTCCTGTTTGAGTTTTTTCCCCCGCCGGGGTCACTGAGCTGCTACCTCTGGCCCTTCCCCTTTGCTGTCTACTGCTGGCCGTGCAGCTGGTCTGCATCCACCAGCAGAAGCGCCAGCCGGCTTTCTCCTCCACTCAGTGGTGAGTGATTCCTCCGTGTCCACACTACAGAGGACCTGGAAGCCGCAGCCTGTCGGCACCCCCGCATTCAGCGCGGTCGTCGGATCTTCACACCGCTGTCACTCCGCCGGAGGTCATCCACTCTCCCCACCGCATTCCACATCTCTGGGGTCCCCTCTCCTGCCGGAATGTAGTGTGCAGTGTGTAGCGTAGTTTAGTGTGTAGTGTGCAGTGTGTAGCGTTTATTAGTGTGCAGCGTTTATTAGTGTGCAGCGTTTATTAGTGTGCAGCGTTTATTAGTGTGCAGCGTTTATTAGTGTGCAGCGTTTAGCGTGTAGCGTAGTGTGCAGTGTTTAGTGTGTCGTTTAGTGTGCAGTGTTTAGTGTGTAGCGTGTAGCATAGGGTGCAGTGTTTAGTGTGTAGTGTGCAGTGTTTTGTGTGTACCGTAGTGTACAGTATCACCGCTGACTGTCCCCGTATCCTCCTCCAGTCCCCCTCCGTGCCGTCCCCCCTCTTCTCCCCCTCTCTTCTCCCCCGTGTCCCCCTCTCTTCTCCCCCTCCGTGCTGCTCCGTGTCCCCCTCGATCTGTCAGGATGGAGAGCGGAGGTAGGAGCCGGTAAATCCGGCTTCTCAGTTTTCCGAATGTTTACAGTCAGTGATCACTGACTGTCCATTCACATAACTGTGTTTACAATGTTTCAGTTTATGAATGGAGAGGAGCCGCTGAGGCTGCTGAGAAAGGGACTGGGGAATCTGTGTCCCTAGTAGTCCCTTTCCCTGTCTCAAAGGGGAGATGTCAGAGGTCTGTTAGGACCCCTGATATCTCACCAAAGCCCCCCAACAATGCTGATAAAAAAGAATTGCAATAAATAATAAATTGTAAAAAATAATAGAAAAAAATAAATAAAAAAAAACACACTGACACTGTCCACCCCCTTAAAAAAATAAAACATTGTAGAAATAGAAAATAAAATAAAAAATACTGACACATGTGCCACTGTCACATGAGATTAAAAAAAAAGTATTGGTAATCGGTATCGGCGAGTACTTGAAAAAAAGTATCGGTACTTTGTACTCTGTCTTAAAGTGGTATTGGGACAACCCTAATATAAAGAGATAGAGATAGATAGAGATAGATAGAGATAGATAGAGATAGATAGAGATAGATAGAGATAGATAGAGATATATATATATATATCTCTATCTATATATATATATATATCTATCTCTATCTATCTATATCTATATCTATATATATCTATCTATATCTGCACAGAAACAAGGATATTTTTAAAGCTCTTACCTTTAGCAGCAGAATTCAGTGTTTCTAGAAGAATATTGCTTGTACACATACTAGAGAGAGGAGGAGGGGAGGAGATGTTTACATAAATAGTGGGTGGCAACTGGAGAGCAAAGGAAACTTGAAAGTGAAACCAATTTTAGACAGCTTGAGAAGCACTGAGCTTGGAGATTTGCAAGCCTGGAATCCAGGAAATCATACTGTCCTGCTTCATGTAACCACACCAAAGATGGCCACGGCCTATTTCGAATTTATAAACTATCTAAATGCTGTAATAACCTAACTAAACGGACCTTAGTTTACAGACTAACTTTACTAGAATAGATTAAAGCGGAGCTCCGCCGGAAAAAAAAATATTAAAAGCCAGCAGCTACAGCTACAGCAGCTGCTGGCTTTTAATATATGGACACATACCTGTCCTGGAGTCCAGCGACGTCCGCAGCAGAGGACGAGCGACCGCTCGTCACTCTGCTGCTCCCTCCGCCATCCTCGCTGAGGGAACCAGGAAGTGAAGCCCTGCGGCTTCATGCCTGGTTCCCTACGGCGCATGCGCGAGTCGCGCTGCGCCGTTCTGATTGGTGCTCCTGTGTTCTGGGAGCCGAGTGTCTCCCAGAACACCAAGGGAAGTCTGCGGGAAGTGATGTAACTCCCGCAGATTCCCGGAGAGAGGACTCCCGGATGTGGGTGAAAATACCTGTCTTAGACAGGTATCTTCACCCCCCTCCCCCCTGAAAAGGTGTCAATTGTGACACCGGAGGGGGGGAGGAATCCGATCCGCAGAAGTGAAAAATTAGGGTGGAGCTCCACTTTAAGGTTGTGTATTCTAGAGGTATTTTTATTTAAAAAGTGTAATTTAGGCCGGAACACCACTTTAACCACTTAACGACCGCTCACTGTATATGTACGTCGGCAGAATGGCACCGACAGGCACAATCACGTACAGTGTACGTGATTGCCTTTGTACAGTTGGGGGGTCCGATCGGACCCCCCTCCTATACAGTGAGCGGTCGGTATTCGTTGGGGAGCGATCCGAGATGAGGGGACGGCCGTTCGATTCCGGTCACCCCCCCCCCGCGATCGCTCCCGGCGAATGAAAATGCTTCCTCTGTCCGTGTAATGTAAACACAGGCAGAGGAAGCAGGAGGAAATGATGTCATCTCTCATTCGGCGCTCACATATACCGAGCGCCGTACAAGAGAAGACATCAGGTCAGTGCACACAACACTACACTGACAACAGGGCACATAGGCACACAAATCGCACCCCCAGATCACCCCCCAGTCACAGTGTCACTGATTGCAGTGACCATTTATTTACTGATCACTGCAATCAGTGACATTTGTGACTGTAAAAGTGTCACTAAAATTAGTTTTAGGTCCAGTGTAGCCCCCTAATCCCCCCCCTAATAAAGGTTTAACCCCCTGATCACCCACCAGATAACCCTTTCACCCCCTAGCACCGCCGTCGCTAAGCGATCATTTTTCTGATCGCTGTCTTAGCGTCGGTGATGCAGATCGGTAGCCAGTAATTTTTTTTTAGGTTCGCCGCAGGTTTTTATAGCGTCAGGTACCCCCATATATTACCTAATAAAGGTTTAACCCCCTTGATCGCCCCCCAGATAACCCTTTCACCCCCTATCACCACTGTCACTAAGCGATAATTTTTCTGATCGCTGTCTTAGCGTCGGTGATGCAGATCGGTAGCCAGTAAATTTTTTTAGGTTCGCTGCAGGTTTTTATAGCATCAGGTACCCCATATATTATCTAATAAAGGTTTAACCCCCTAATTGCCCCTAGTTAACCCTTTCACCAGTGATCACCATATAAGTGTTACAGGTGACGCTGGTTAGGTAGTTTGCTTTTTATAGTGTCAGGGCACCCGCCGCATATATAACCCAATAAAGGTTTACCCCCTGATCGCCCGGTGGGTGATATCAATTAGGTTTTAGCGTCAGAGAGGGTCTGCGTCACACCCCAGGCAGCGTCAGGTTAGTGCCAGTAACGCCAACACCCACGCGTGAAGCATACACCTCCCTTAGTGGTATAGTATCTGAACAGATCAATATCTGATCAGATCTATACTAGCGTCCCCAGCAGTTTAGGGTTCCCAAAAACGCAGTGTTAGCGGGAATGTCCCCCCCCCCCAGATATAAAAAGCGCCATTGGGAAAGCATTTTATCACACCGATCTTGGTGTGGTCAGATGCTTTGAGGGCAGAGGAAAGATCTAGGGTCTAGAAGACCCCAGTTTTTTCAAAAAAAGAGTACCTGTCACTACCTATTGCTATCATAGGGGATATTTACATTCCCTGAGATAACAATAAAAGTGATAAAAATAAATAAATATGGAAGCAACAGTTTAAAAAAAAAAAAAAAAAAAGCAAAATTAATAATAATAATAAAAAAAAAAAAAAAAAAAGCACCCCTGTCCTGCCCTGCTCTTGCCCAATGGCGAACGCAAGCGTCGGTCTGGCGTCATATGTAAACAGCAATTGCACCATGCATGTGAGGTATCACCGCGAAGGTCAGATCGAGGGCAGTAATTTTAGCAGTAGACCTCCTCTGTAAATCTAACGGCTTTTAAAAATGTATGTAGTTTGTCGCCAATGCGCGTTTGTGCGAAATTTTAAAGCATGTCGTGTTTGGTATCTATGTACTCGGCCTAAGATCATCTTTTTTATTTCATCAAACATTTGGGCAATATAGTGTGTTTTAGTGCATTAAAATTAAAAAAATAGGATTTTTGTACTCACTGTAAAATCCGTTTCTCTGACGTCCATGGACCGACGCAGCTCTCATACTGATTACATGTGGGTATATGTCCCTGCTCGCAGGAGAAGACTTAGGCAGAATGTTAGAGGTTAAAACATTCTAGAACAAGCCAGAGCTGAACAGCCCCGCCCAGGGGGGCGGTCCCTCCGGACATTACCCTTCCACCTGCAGCTAATCAGCCTCAGTTCGTAACGAAGCAGTACAAACTTAAAAGGAAGGGTGGGTGCTGCGTCGGTCCATGGACGTCAGAGAAACGGATTTTACGGTGAGTACAAAAATCCTATTTTCTCTTATCGTCCATGGACCGACGCAGCTCTCATACTGATTACATGTGGGACGTCCCAAAGCAGTATAAGAAAGGGGTGGGAGCAAAAAAGGTAAAGAACAACCAAAACTTCACTCCAAACCAGCAGAGCCCCTCAACGGAGGAGTTGCAACATCAGACAGCGGCCTGCAACACTTTGCGGCCGAAGGAAGCATCTGAAAATGCAGCCACATCAACCTTGTAGAACTTTGAAAAGGTATGACCGGACGACCAGGTCGCCGCCTTGCACACTTGTGCAACTGACGCTTGACGTCGGAAAACCCAGGAAGCACCATTGCCCTGGTGGAATGCGCCGTAACCGGGAAGGGAGGCGCCCGCCCTATGAGAGCATAGGCTTGAAAGACGGTTTTGTCCGATCCACCTAGAAAATGGTGGCAGACAAAGCCGCTTGGCCCTGTTTCTGACCAGAGACAGTCAAACAGAGAGTAGACTTCCTAATAGAAGCAGTAGACAAGCACACCCGCAAGGCTCGTACCACATCCAAAGTGTGCCACGCACACTCTCTGGGATGCGAAGGGCGAGGACACTAGGACGGGAGGACAATGTCCCCATTTAGGTGAAAAGACGAGATCACCCTTGACAAGAGAAAGTCGCAGATGCAACACCGCCTTATCCTTATGGACGACTAAAAATTGCGACTTGTAGTACAAGGTCGCCAATTCAGATACTCGTCTAACAGAAGTGATCGCCACTAAAAAAAGGGCCACCCTCAGACAAAGTGAAGAGGGGAATATCCCTGATATTCTGAAAAGGAGGTTCCTGGAGAACCGAGAGTACCAATTCCGATCGCACGGGGGGAGAGGAGACTTGACAGGAGGGAGCCCATGGCGAACCCCCTGAACAAGGGTGCCAACCAAGGAATGACCCGCTAGTGGTCGCCGAAAGAAGACGGCCAAGGCCGAAATCTGACCCTTAATGATACTCAAAGCGAGCATTTGGGCCACTCCATGCTGTAGGAAATGCAGGATTCTAGGGACGGAATACGTCCGAGGATGTCAGCCCAGCTCTTCGCACATGGCGATGTAAGCTTTCCAGGTACAGAGATAGTTCTGGAGGAAGACTTTCGTGTCCTTAATATGGACGAAATGACCGAGTCTGAGAGACCTCGGTCTCTCAACACCTGGCTTTTAACAGCCCTGCCTACAAGGTCAGAGACTGTAAAGGCAGGATGAAATATATGACTTTGAGACAGAAAGTCCTCCCTTATTGGCAACCATCAGGGAACGGCCACGACAAGGCGCACCAGATCGGCGTACCAGTGAAGCCGAGGTCAATCCGGAGCAATGAGGATCACCGGAATTCCCTCGGTTGCCACCCTGCGCAGCAGGCGAGGGAGCCACTGCCGGAGGATAAACGTATATCAGGTGATAATGACCCCATCGGCCACTGACGCCTCTGAGGCATCCGCCCAAGGATCCCTGGATCTGACCACAAATCTCGACAACTTGCGATTGAGTCAAGAGGCCATCGGGTCCACCTCCGGCGTGCCCCACCGTTTGTGTGGCAAGGAGTTGAAATGCCTCCGGGTGCAAGAACCACTCTCCCTGGCCCAACGTCTGGCGACTCAAATAGTCCGCCAGTTCTATGCCCGGAATGCAAACGGCCGACAGAGCCGGCACGCTTCTTTTAGCCCACTTCAGGCTACGGGGGACCTCAGAAGCCGCAGCTGAGCTCCGAGTCCCCCCTTGATGGTCGACATACACCACCACCGTGACTTTGTCCGACTGGATCCTAATGGAGCGATCCTGCAATCTCTCAGACCATGAGGAGAGGCACAGTCTGATGGCCCGTATTTCCAGAACATTGTTCGGCAAACGGGCTTCGTCCGGAGTCCAAGCCCTTGGGCCAACAGGACTCCCCAGACTACACCCCAGCCCTTCAGGCTGGCGTCCGTAGTGAACACCATCCATTGGACGGGGGGGAACGACTTCCCGGACCGAAGAGCCGGGGACCCAAACCACCATGTCAGAGACGCCCTGACCAGGTGGCTCACCTGGATCGGAAAATCCAAAGACAACAGGGATTTGTCCCAAGGGAACAAGATCTCCTTCTGCAATGCCCTGGTGTGTGATTGGGCATACAGAACGGCCTCAAAAAGAGGTCACCATGAGTCCCAGGACTCCCATGCAAAAACGGATTGATGACCATTTTTTGGGATGTCAGCATCCGCACTGCAGACTGAAGCGTCAGTAGCTTCCCCGGAGGTAGGAATACCGTTGCCTCCAAGGAGTCCAGAATCAGATCGAGATACTTCAAATCTTGAGTAGGGACCCGGACTGACTCCTGAATGTTTAGGAGCCACCTGAAGTCCCTGAGGGTCTGACTGACAATAGTCACCCTGTCTTCCAATTCTGAGCCATTTCCTGCTCTGAGAAGAAGATCATCCAATGCCTTGCTGTCTCAGTAAGCTAGAACCGGCACAAGCACCTTGGTGAACACCCTCGGTGCCGAGGCTAGGCCGAAAGGAAGAGCCACAAATTGATAGTGGACTTCGCCGATTGCAAGCGCAGATCGGAACATGCAAGTAGGCGTCCTTGATGTCCAAGGTCGCCAGAAAAACCCCTTGACGGAGTGTACTGACCACCGTGCGAATGGATTCCATGCGGAACTTTTGCACCATCACGAAGGCATTCAGGACCTGGAGGTCCAAGATAAGCCGGACCCCGTCCCTCTTTTGGGACGACAAACGAATTCGAGTAGTATCCCTGAAACCTCTCCTGTGACGGAACCGGCACAATCACTCTGGACCTCAAACCTGGATAGGCCCCATAGGGCCGCCCGACGGGCAGAAGGGAGAGGAAGATTCGAGGGAAGAATCCATCTGGTATTAGGAACGGAACCTATCCTGTAACCTGAGGTGATCACCTCGCACACCCACCAGTAGGAGATCCGGGAGGTCCATTGATCCGTGGACCTGCAAAGTCTTCCCCCCTACCCCAGAGTCGGGTGGGGGCAAGACTTCACGCGGAGGCGGGCTAGGGAGCCGGCTTCTTCGGCATACGCACCCAGGGGCGCACGTGTCCACCAGCCGTACCGCTGTCAGTCTGGGAGGGCCTCCCCGTTGACTGACGAAAAAAAACTTTTGCTGGAAAGGAAGGACCCCGCTTACGGCGGTCTCCTTACCCTTGCTAGCTTGAGGAAGAACAGTGCTCTTACCTCCCGTGACATCCTTGATGATGTCATCCAGCGCAGCACCGAAAAGCCTACCACCTTTAAATGGTAAATCCTTCAGAGGCTTTTTAGAAGCTAGGTCAGCAGACCAGCATTTCAACCAGATCAGACAACGCAATACCACCGTCAAGACAGAGGCCCTGAGTTATAAGGGGCTGCGTCAAACGTGGCGTCGCCACATAAACCCGGCCCTGCACCATCTGCGGGCCAGAGCAATAGTGTCTGGAAGAAGATCATGCTCCTGTACAGTTTGGTGCAAACATTTTTTGCCCATCCCATAAGTGTTGGAGACACAAGGGTCGCCGCTACCACAAGCCGTAGGGCGGACCCCAACAAGGCAAACATGGCTCTACTCACCACTTCTGACCTCCTGTGAGTGGGGTCCTTAAATGCAGGAGCCCCCTCCACCGGGAGAATGGTGGCCTTGTTCAACCGGGCGACTGCAATGTCGACCATTGGGGGAGAAGCCCGCGTTTTGAGTAGGGCATCTTCAAGGGGTATCTGATAGACAAACGCCACGGGACCATAAAAGTCTTCTGCGGCTTTTTCCCCCGACCTTATCAATGAGCTGGTCAAAGAAAGGAACATATGGAAAAAAAACCTTTTTAGAAGGCCTGGCCCTATGGAACCAGAGGAGACTGTCCACCTGAGGTTCTACATCCGCAGCATTTAGCTTGCGAGTGTCCCTCACTGCATCAATGAGTTCACAAAACAAGCGCCCTGTCATTTACTGACACAGAACTGGAGTCTTCCTTGCCAGGAATGTCCTGTTCAAAGCCATCAAATATATTCAGAGCTAGGGTCCTGAGCGGTAGTGGCTAGGCCCATATCTGAATCAGCGCACACCCCCCTTTTTTTTTTTTTGGGTGGAAAAAAAGTGGGGAGCGGGGCTTTTTCGCTCCCTTGCGCTCACACACTGCTTCCTCCTGGTCAGATTAATGATTCCAGGACTGCCGACAACTGGTCCCTAAGGACCGCAGGTGCAGGAGCACTGCCAGTTGTCTCTAACAGTGTGAAGAAACAGGTGAACCAGACTCCAATATTGCCACCCTCTGAGACCTTATTCACCATTACAGTGAATAATACAGCCCACCCACAGGCCGTGCTGGGGCTGAGGAGGAGATACCTGGAGTACTCACCACCCCTAGGGACCGCTCGGTACCGCTGTATGAGCCGCGCTGTAGCGCTGGTGCAGCCTGAGGTGAAGAATCTGTGCGGATGTGTGCATTTCGCGCCGTTCAGCAGCGCTGCTAGAGGCCGAAAACGAAACCAAAAGTGCCGCGGCTACAAGAAAATGGCCGCCGGGCACCAGTATAACTGCGTATTAGGCCCCAGCAAAATGGCCGCCAATGGCGCACGTTTTTAAAAATAAAACACCGCGCCAATGGCGCACAGAAAAAAACACAGCCAGTCCCCCAGAACACTTTCCAAGCAAAATAACAGTCGTGGAGCTGCCCCCCCAGGGCAGAGTGACCCCCCCAAGCATCCCCACACAGCACAACAGGGTGCAGAGAGCAGCATAACAGGGGGGAGACAGGGAGAACCCCCCACACACACAGAAACACAGCCAGCATGTACTCACCTTGCAGCAGGAGAGACTACTTACCCGTCCCGCAAGCACCTTGGAGAATACCCCCGGTGCCAATAGAGGGACCCACTGGCTTGTTTCTGACAGACCTATCACAGAGTCGTACTGCGTAGCTGTTGGCCCGGTCCACCGCGAAAGATACAGTAGGTACTGTTCGATCTTGAGAGGACCGCGGGAGCATGAAAGCAACCCGGCCACCCCTGGAGTCATGGGGTATGTCGTGAACTGACTCTCACGCACACAAGGCGAGGATCAGCACGCTCGATGGTCGGACAGGGAAGACTACGAGGATACCAGTGTACCCAACCTGTTGCCCAGCCGACAGTTGATTGAAGGTCTCAAAAATAAAATAAAATTCTCAAAAGGAATAAAATTTAAAAGTAAAATCTTCCAGGAGACTGGCTCCTGAGAGAGCCATGTCTTCTCCTTCTGCTAGGAAGAAAAAAACTGAGGCTGATTAGCTGCAGGTGGAAAGGTAATGTCCGTAGGGACCGCCCCCCTGGGCGGGGCTGTTCAGCTCTGGCTTGTTCTAGAATGTTTTAACCTCTAACATTCTGCCTAGGTCTTCTCCTGCGAGCAGGGACATATACCCACATGTAATCAGTATGAGAGCTGCGTCGGTCCATGGACGATAAGAGAAAGGTGTATTTTTTCCCCAAAAAATGCGTTTGAAAAATCGCTGCGCAAATACTGTGTAGAAAAAAAAATGCAACACCCACCATTTTAATCTGTAGGGCCTTTACTTTAAAAATATATATAATGTTTGGGGGTTCAACATAATTTTCTTGCAAAAAGAAAAAAATATGTTTTCATGTAAACAAAAAGTGTCAAAAAGGGCTTTGTCTTCAAGTGGTTAGAAGAGTGGATGTAAGCTTCCTAATGTGCATAAAATGCCAGAACAGTTCAAAACCCCCCCAAATGACCCCATTTTGGAAAGTAGACACCCCAAGCTATATACTGAGAGGCATGTCGAGTCCATGGAATATTTTATATGTTGACACAAGTAGCGGAAAAAAGACAATTTATTTTTATTTATTTATTTTTTTGCACAAAGTTGACACTAAATGATATATTGCTCAAACATGCCATGGGCAGATGTGGAATTACAACCCAAAATACATTCTGTTGCTTCTCCTGAGTACGGGGATACCACATGTGTTAGACTTTTTGGGAACCCAAAAACCAAGCACCGCCTTCAGGCTTTCTAAGGGTGTAAATTTTTGATTTCACTTCTCACTGCCTATCACAGTTTCAGAGGCCATGGAATGCCCAGATGGCACAAAACCCCCCCAAATGACCCCATTTTGGAAAGTAGACACCCCAAGCTATTTGCTGAGAGGTATTGTGAGTATTTTGCAGATCTCGCTTTTTGTCACAAAGTTTTGAAAAAAAATAATATATATATATATATATATATATATATATATATATATATATATATATATATATATTTTCTTTCTTCATTTTCAAAAACAAATGAGAGCTGTAAAATACTCACCATGCCTCTCAGCAAATAGCTTGGGGTGTCTACTTTCCAAAATGGGGTCATTTGGGGGGGTTTTGTGCTATTTTGGCATTTTATGGCCTTCAAAACTGATAGGTAGTGAGGAGTGAAATCAAAAATTTGCGCCCTTAGAAATCCTGAAGGCGGTGCTTGGTTTCCGGGGGCCCGTACGTGGCTAGGCTCCCAAAAAGTCCCACACATGTGGTATCCCCGTACTCAGGGGAAGCAGCAAAATGTATTTTGGGGTGCAATTCCACATATAACCATGGCATGTGTGAGCATTTAGTGACAACTTTTTGTAATTTTTTTTGTCATTATTCAATCACTTGAGACAAAAAAAAAAATATTCAATGGGCTCAACATGCCTCTCAGCAATTTCCTTGGGGTGTCTACTGTCTAAAATGGGGTCATTTGGGGGGTTTTGTGCTATTTTGGCATTTTATGGCCTTCAAAACTGATAGGTAGTGAGGAGTGAAATCAAAAATTTGCGCCCTTAGAAATCCTGAAGGCGGTGCTTGGTTTCCGGGGGCCCGTACGCGGCTAGGCTCCCAAAAAGTCCCACACATGTGGTATCCCCGTACTCAGGAGAAGCAGCAAAATGTATTTTGGGGTGCAATTCCACATATAACCATGGCATGTGTGAGCAATATATAATTTAGTGACAACTTTTTGTAATTTTTTTTTTTTTTTTTCATTATTCAATCACTTGAGACAAAAAAAAAAAAAAATATTCAATGGGCTCAACATGCCTCTCAGCAAATTCCTTGGGATGTCTACTTTCCAAAATTGGGTCATTTGGGGGGGGGGTTTGTACTGCCCTGCCATTTTAGCACCTCAAGAAATGAGATAGGCAGTCATAAATTAAAAGCTGTGTAAATTCCAGAAAATGTACCCTAGTTTGTAGACGCTATAACTTTTGCGCAAACCAATAAATATACGCTTATGAACATTTTTTTTTACTAAAAAGACATGTGGCTGAATACATTTTGGCCTAAATGTACGACTAAAATTGAGTTTATTCGATTTTTCTTATAACAAAAAGTAGAAAAATAGGATTTTTGTACTCACCGTAAAATCCGTTTCTCTGGCATCCATGGACTGACACAGCGTGTCTTATACACCTTTACACGTGGGTTATGTCCCTGCTTGCAGGAGAAGACCTAGGCAGAATGTGAGATGTTATACATACATTCTAAACAGCCAGAGCTGAACAGCCCCGCCCAGGGGGGCGGTCCCTCTGGCATAACCCTCCCACTGCAGTCAGCAGACCTCAGTTCGTAACAAAGCAGTACAAACTCGAAAAGAAGGGTGGGTGCTGTGTCAGTCCATGGATGCCAGAGAAACGGATTTTACGGTGAGTACAAAAATTCTATTTTCTCTTGTCATCCATGGACTGACACAGCGTGTCTTATACACCTTTACACGTGGGATGTCCCAAAGCAGTGTCAAGAGGGATGGGAGCAGTATAAATGGAAAACCAAAAACTTCACTCCAAACAAGGCAGAGCTCCTCAACGGAGGAGTTGCAACATCAAACAGCGGCCTGCAACACCTTGCGGCCGAAGGAAGCATCCGAATATGCAGCCACATCAACCTTATAAAACTTAGAAAAGGTATGAACAGACGACCAGGTCGCCGCCTTGCACACTTGTGCAACCGACGCTTGATGTCGGAAAGCCCAGGAAGCACCAATTGCCCTGGTGGAATGTGCCGTAACCGGAAAGGGAGGCGCCCGCCCCTTGAGAGCATAAGCTTGAATGACGGTTTGTCTGATCCACCTAGAAATGGTGGCAGACGAAACCGTTTGGCCCTGTTTTGGACCAGAGACAGCCACAAATAGTGAGTAAGACTTCCGAATAGAGGCAGTAGCAGACAGGTACACCCGCAAGGCTCGTACCACATCCAAAGTGTGAAGCGCAAACTCTCTGAGATGCGATGGGTGAGGACACAAGGACGGGAGGACAATGTCCTCATTTAAGTGGAAGGCCGAGACCACCTTTGGCAGAAAAGGTCGCGGACGTAACACCGCCTTATCCTTATGGATGACCAAAAAGGGCGACTTGCAGGACAAGGCCGCCAACTCAGACACTCGTCTAATGGAAGTAATGGCCACCAAGAAGGCCACCTTCTGAGACAAAGTCAAGAGGGGAATATCTCTAATATTCTCAAAGGGAGGTTCCTGGAGAACCGAGAGCACCAAATTCAGATCCCACGGGGGGAGAGGAGGCTTGACAGGGGGAGCACATGGCGAACCCCCTGCACAAAGGTGCTAACCAAGGGATGACCCGCCAGCGGTCGCTGAAAGAAGATGGCCAAGGCCGAAATCTGACCCTTAATGGTACTCAAAGCGAGCTTTTGGGTCACGCCACGCTGCAGAAAATGCAGGATTCTGGGAACGGAATACGTTCGTGGGCGCCAGTCCAGCTCTTCGCACATGGCGATGTAAGCTCTCCAAGTACGGTGATAGATCTTTCTGGAGGAAGACTTCCGTGCCCTTAACATGGTCGAAATGACCGAATCCAAGAGACCTCGGTCTCTCAGCACCTGGCTTTCAATAACCATGCCGTTAAAGCCAGAGACTGTAAAGCAGGATGAAATATAGGACCTTGAGACAGAAGGTCCCCCCGTATTGGTAACCGCCAGGGAACGTCTGCGACGAGACGTACCAGATCGGCGTACCAATGACGCCGAGGCCAATCCGGAGCAACGAGGATCACCGGAATTCCCTCGGTCGCTACCCTGCGGAGCAGGTGAGGGAGCAACTGCAGCGGAGGATAAACGTATATCAGGTGATACTGACCCCATGGGGCCACCAACGCATCCGCCCAGGGAACCCTGGATCTGGCCACAAACCTCGACACCTTGCGATTGAGTCGAGAGGCTATCGGGTCCACATCCGGCGTGCCCCACCGTCGGCAAAGGAGTTGAAAAACCTCCGGGTGCAAGGACCACTCTCCCTGGTCCAGCGTCTGGCGACTTAGATAGTCCGCCTGCCAATTGTCTATGCCCGGAATGTAGACGGCCGACAGAGCCGGCACGCTTCTTTCGGCCCACCTCAGGATGCGGGCGACCTCGGAAGCCGCAGCTGAGCTCCGAGTCCCCCCTTGATGGTTGACATACGCCACTGCTGTGGCGTTGTCCGATTGGATCCTGATGGAGTGACCCTGTAGTTTCTCCGACCATGAGGAGAGACACAGTCTGATTGCCCGTATCTCCAGCACATTGATCGGTAAGAGGGCTTCGTCCGGAGTCCAAAGCCCTTGGGCCGACAGGACTCCCCAGACTCCCCCCCCCCCCCCAGCCCGTCAGGCTGGCGTCCGTCGTGATCACCGTCCATTGGATGGGGAGGAACGACTTCCCGGACCGAAGAGCCGGGGACCTCAACCACCACGTCAGGGACGCCCTGACCAGGTGACTCACCTGGATCTGAAGATCCAAGGACAACGGGGATTTGTCCCAAGTGGACAAGATCTCTCTTTCTGTAAAGCCCTGGTGTGCGCTTGGGCATAAGGAACGGCCTCGAAGGAGGCCACCATGAGTCCCAGGACTCTCATGCAAAAGCGGATTGACGACCATTTTCGGGACGTCAGCACCCATACTGCAGACTGAAGTGTCAGTAGTTTGTCTGGAGATAGGAAGACTCTTGCCTCCAAGGAGTCCAGAATCAGACCTAGATACTCCAGACGCTGAGTCGGGACTAGAACCGACTTCTGAACGTTCAGGAGCAACCCAAACTCCCTGAGGGTCTGACTGACGATAGTCACACTTTCTTCCAATTCTGAACCACTGTCTGCTCTTAGAAGAAAATCGTCCAGATAGCCTACGATAGCAATGCCTCGCTGTCTCAGCAAAGCTAGGACCGGAGCAAGCACCTTGGTGAACACCCTCGGTGCCGAGGCTAGGCCGAAGGGAAGAGCCACAAATTGATAGTGGACTTCGCCGACCGCAAAGCGCAGAAACTTCTGGTGGCTTGCGCAGATCGGAACATGCAAGTAGGCGTCCTTGATGTCCAAGGATGCCAGAAAATCCCCTTGATGGAGTGTAGCGATCACCGTGCGAATGGATTCCATGCGGAATTTTTGCACCTTCACGAAGGCATTCAGGGCCTTGATGTCCAGGATTGGCCGAACCCCGTCCTTTTTGGAACAACAAACAGATTCGAGTAGAACCCCTGAAACCTCTCCTGGGACGGAACCGGCACAATTACTCCGGACCCGATCAAATCCTGTACAGCCCCCAGAGGGCTGCCCGACGGGCAGGAAGGAGAGGGAGATTTGAGGGAAAGAATCTGTCTGGGGCCAGGAGCGGAACTCTATTCTGTATCCTGAGGTGACCACCTCGCACACCCACCGGTCGGAGATCCGGGAGGTCCACCGATCCGTGAACCTGCAAAGTCGTCCCCCCACCCCAGAGACGGGCGGGGGCAAGACTTCACGCAGAGGCGGGCTTGGGAGCCGGCTTGTTCGGCTTACGCACCCAGGGGCGCTTGTGCCCGCCAGCCGCACTGTTGTCAGTCTGGGATGGCTTACCCGTGGACTCTGACGGACGAAAAAAAAACCTTTTTTGCTGGAAAGGAAGGACCCGGTTTACGTCGGGCCTCCTTACCCTTGATAGTTTGAGGAAGGAGAGTGCTTTTACCTCCCGTGACATCCTTGATGATGTCATCCAGAGAAGCACCAAAAAGTCTACCACCCTTAAAAGGTAGATCCGTCAGGAGCTTCTTAGAGGCTAGGTCAGCAGACCAGCATTTCAACCAGATGAGACGACGCAATACCACCGCCGAGACAGAGGCCCTGGATATTAAAGGGGCCGCGTCCAACGTGGCGTCGCACACATATATCGGACCCTGTACCATCTGGTGGGCCAGAACAATAGTGTCTGGAGGAAGGTTATACTCCTGCACAGTTTGGTGCAAAATTTTTGCCCATTCCGTGAGCGTCTGAGACACAAGGGTCGCTGCTACTACTGGCCGTAGGGCGGATCCCAACAAGGCGAACATGGCTCTACTCACCACTTCTGACCTCCTGTCAGTGGGGTCCTTAAACGCAGGAGTCCCCTCCATCGGGAGAGTGGTGGCCTTGTTTAAACGGGCGACTGGAGGGTCGACCACCGGGGGAGAAGCCCACTTTTTA
Source organism: Rana muscosa (assembly GCA_029206835.1). NCBI lineage: Eukaryota > Metazoa > Chordata > Amphibia > Anura > Ranidae > Rana > Rana muscosa. The sequence continues at coordinate 236,530,442 of CM055127.1, read as the reverse complement.
AGCAGGGCGTCTTCAAAGGGGTATCTAATAGACAAACGCCGCGGGACCATGAAAGTCTTCTGCGGCTTTTCCCAGACCTGGTCAATGAGCTGGTCAAAGAAAGGTACATATGGAAAAACCTTTTTAGAAGGCTTGGTCTTAAAAGAACCAAAGGAGACTGTATCCGCCTGAGGTTCTGCAGTCGCAGCATTTAGCTTGAGAGTGTCCCTCACTGCATCAATGAGTTCACTAACAAGCGCCCTGTCATTTACTGACTCAGAACTGGAGTCTTCCTCACAAGGAATGTCCTGTTCAAAACCATCCAAATATTCAGAGCTGGGGTCCTGAGCAGCAATAGCTAGGCCCATATCTGAATCAGAGCACTCCCCTTGTGGAGATAAAGTGGGGAGAGGGCGCTTTTTTGCTCCCTTGTGCTCACACACAGCTTCCATCCTGGTCAGAAATGATTCCAGGACTGCCGACAACTGGTCCATAGGGACCGCAGGTGCTGGAGCACTGGCTGCTGCCTCTGGCATGTTAGGGGAATCTGGTGACTCTGACTCCATAATGTCCCCCTCTGAGACCACCCACAGGCTGTGCTGACTGAAGTAGGGGAATGCCCAGGGGACCCACCAACCTGACCAGGACCGTTCGGTTCCGCTGCCCTGTCTCTCCGCGCCGCGCTGCTCAGAGTGAGTGAGCGAGCTGAGAGGAGAGAGACTGTGAGGAGATTCGCGCCGTTCCTGAGCAGCGCTAGAGGCCAAACTAGAGCTAGAAGAAGGTGCGGCTACAAGAAAATGGCCGCCGCAATGTGCTCTGGCGGACCACGGCAAGATGGCCGCCAATGTAAAAAACAGCACAGTCACCAAACATGGCGCCGAACGGCGCCCAGGCCCCTCACTCTCAAATAAACAGCCCCAGCGAAATGCAGAGCAGCATGAGCCCCCCCCCAGGACAGTATGGCCCCCAGGCACCCCACACAGTACAGCGCCAGCGAAGTGCACAGAGAGTGACATTAAAAAACACAGGGGGAGACAGGAAAATCCCCCACACAAGAAACACACAGCATGTACTCACCTGCAGCCAGGAGAGACTACTTACCCGTGCCCTGAGGGACCCACTGGTGTGTTTCTGACAGAACTATCACAGTGCGGTACTGAGTAGCTGTCGGCCCGGTCCACCGCGAAAGATACAGCCGGACTGTTCTATCTTGAGAGGACCGCGGAGCTGGAAGCCCACCGGCCACCCCTGGAGTCGTGGGGCATGTCGTGAACTGAGTCTCATGCACACAAGGCGAGGATCAGCACGCTCGATGGTCGGACAGGGAAGACTACGAGGATATCTTGTACCCAACCTGTTGCCCAGCCGACAGTTGATAGAAGATCTCAAAAGAAAAAAAATAGGAAAAAATTCCAAAAGGAATAAAAAATAGGTCAGGAGACTGGCTCCTGAGAGAGCCACGTCTTCTCCTTCTGCTAGGCAGAAAAAAACTGAGGTCTGCTGACTGCAGTGGGAGGGTTATGCCGGAGGGACCGCCCCCCTGGGCGGGGCTGTTCAGCTCTGGCTGTTTAGAATGTATGTATGTATGTATAACATCTCACATTCTGCCTAGGTCTTCTCCTGCAAGCAGGGACATAACCCACGTGTAAAGGTGTATAAGACACGCTGTGTCAGTCCATGGATGACAAGAGAAATATCATTTTTTTTCAAAAATTTTATATCGCAAAAAATAAAAAAATCGCAGAGGCAATCAAATACCATTAAAAGAAAGCTCTATTTGTGGGAAGAAAAGGACGCAAATTTCGTTTGGGTACAACATTGCATGTCCGCACAATTTACAGTTAAAGCAGCACAGTGCAAAATTCTGAAATCACCTCTGGTCCTTTAGCTACCAAATGGTCCGGGGCTTAAGTGGTTAAGGTGCTAGGGAAGATCGTGGCTTCTTTCAAAGCAGTTCCCTATGCCAAGTTTCTTTCAAAACTGCTATAAACATTATTCTGGCAGCCTGGAACAAGTAGATCCTAACCTAGCATTATCCAAAGGGTCTGGTCCCAGGGATACGCTGGAGTCTTAGTTGGTGGTTCTTAACCAAAAGATTGGCAGAAAGAAAGATCCTTAATGCCGGTTACCTGGGAGGTGGTGGCTACGAAGGCTGGCCTCTAGGGATGGAGGCCATGCCTGGAAGAGACCAGTGCCCAGGGGAAGTGGTCAAGATCCAAGTGAGCCTTATCCGTCAACATTCTAGAGCTACGGATGGCAGCCTACAATCCGACAATGCCACACCAATGATTTACTTTATATACCAAGAAGGCACTAGAAGTCACGCAGCCAGAGGGAAGTGAACTATGTTCTGGCTTGGGCAGAGGAGCTTGTGCCTTGCCTATCGACAAACTTCATTACATGAAATGGAGAATTGGCAGGCGGTTCTCTGGAGCCGTCAACAATTGTTCTCGGGAGAATGACCTCTACACCCCGTCTTTTTTCTGGCCAAATGCCAGAGAAGGTATCCCGGACATGAAATTTATTAGCGTCCAGGTTCAACAAGAAGTTGGACAGCTTTGTGTCAAGAACAAAGGATCCACTCGCATGTGGGACAGATGCGTTGGTGATCTCATGGGACCAGTTGTCACTGGTTTATGCATTCTCTCCCCCCAGTGCTGCGACTATCGTGGCTTCTATGCAACATCTGAGGGGAACGGAAGCCAGCCTAATGGCTCCGGCATGACCCAGACAACCTTACTGTGCAGGAATCGTAAGGGTGGTAGTAGAGGACCCAGGGTCCCTTACATCTTGTCCAGACCTACTTCGCAAGGGGGTATTCCATCTTGTCTTGCAAACATGGGAATTAATGGTCTGGCTGTTATAGCCCGCATTCTTGAGGATCATGGTTTTCAGAATCAGCGGCAAATTACCTTGATTCATACAGGAGAGTTGGCCTCCAGGACCATGTATCAAAGGATCTGGAAGGCCCATGTTCCTGGTGTGAAACCAAGGGGTGGATCCTTGGAAGTATGTCATGTCATGTCATGGGTAAAGTTCTTACCTTCCTACATTAGGAAAGGAGATGGAGCGAGCCTTAAGTTCCATCAAGGATCCGATTCGGCCTTGTCAGAATCTTCAAAGGCCGCTTGCTTTGATCCAGGCCTTTATACAAGGCGTAACATGTATAAGTCCGCCAGTTAGGGCGCCCTTGTGCTTGGAGGACGGAGTCTAAATTTGGTTGGCTTACAAGGTCAGCACCTTGGGCCGATGCACCATATATCCCTTCATCCTTCTAAAAGGGGAATTGGTGTTCTTGGTTGCGGTAGCCTCCGCAAGAGAGTTTCAGTATTGGCAACTTTCTTTGTATAGAGCCATACTTAATTTTCTTAAGGATAGGGTAAATCTTCACCCGGCTTTATTTCCTAGAAGGATCTGGTTTTCATTTCAATCAAGATATTCTTGCCTTCCTTTTTTCCAGAGCCTTGTTCTGCGGAAGGAAAGGTTATTGCTTTCTCTCAATATAGAGGAGAGCAGTTAAAAATCTATCTGAAGGTTTCAGATATAGGAAACTGACGTTTTGATTGTGCTGCCAGAAGACCCTAGAAATAGGCAGGTAGCGTTCAAATCGGCTATTAAAATGGCTACACTCTCTCATTGGTATGAGAGCAGTCAAGGCCTATCTGAAGCAGCTGCTCAGATACGGAAAACTGATGTTGGGGCGCTACCAGAAGACCCCAGGAAAGGGCAGGCAGTGTCTAAATCAACTGTTTGTTTTCAATGTTGATTCATCAGATTATTATTCAGACTTGTGGTTAAAGAGAGGGTTCTCCTGTTTCTTTTAGAGTGCACCCTAACAGGATAGTAAGCGATTCATGCGCGGTGCATTACCAAGCCTTTATGACTCAGATTGCAAGGCCGCAACTTGGTCGCCGGTGCATTACGTTCACTAATTCTATCAGGTGAATGTAAGGCGGCAAGAGGATGCCGCTCTTTGGTACAGTATGCTGCAGGCAGCGGTATAGGTCCTCACGTCTGATGGCGGTCTGTGTTAGTTGTGTCTCCCTCCCCTCAGTAGGCATTGCTTTGGAACATCCCATATAGTAATTACTAAGCTCTGTGTCCCGTGATGTACGATAAAGAAAATAGGATTTTTATAACAGCTTACCTGTAAAATCCTTTTTCTTGGAGTACATCACGGGACACAGAGCTCCAGCCCCTCTTGTTTGGGGATATTGGGACACTTATTGCTTTGATACAAAACTGAGGTACTCCCAGTATGGGAGGGGTTATATAAGGAGGGAACTTCCTGTCTAATTGATTACATCAGTGTCCAGCACCTGAAGGTGAGATATAACCCACATAGTAATTACTAAGCTCAGTGTCCCGTGATGTACTCCAAGAAAAGGATTTTACAGGTAAGCTGTTATAAAAATCCTATTTTTGTAGATCTGGAAATTATGGTACAAGATAATCAGCTGATGACTAAAACCTTTTTTTAAAGCCTCAGACCGGAATGGTTACATTCCGGTCGACCGTTGTCACCATTCTTCATGGCTAGAATCTGTACCCCGAAGTCAACTGCTTAGGATTCGACGGAATTGTTCTAACCTTCCGAATTTTTAGGCCTCATGCCCACAGATGTTTTTACAGCCGCGTTTGAGCGTTTTTTACAGCTTAAAAACACCTGTCCATGTTAGTCTATAGCTTCATGCCCACCGAGGCGTTTTTGAGCTGCAAATAGCATAGGCGTTTTTAAGCTGCAAAAAAAAAAAAAAAACAACAACAGGACCAGTGCGTTCCGCGGTGTCTGTGTTAGGCATAAAAAACTGCAGCGATTGCGTTTTTGAGCTCCGGTGTGTTTTTTTTCGAAAAAAATACGGTCGAAAAATGTATACAACATGGACAGCCGTTTTTAAGCTGTAAAAAACACGGCTGTAAAAACGTCCATGGGCATAAGGCCTTACCATCAAGCAGATATACTAAGATCTAGATTTATTGATAAGGGATATCAGTCCCATATTGTTGATCGAGAAATATAATAGCATTGGTTGATAGGAAAACTTTGACATCTGAATATAAGCATGTCCAAGAACCTAAACACAAGAATTCCTTTAGAACTACTTTCTCAATCCAGCATAAACAGATTAAGGATATCATAAGAAAACACTGGAAAGTATTGAAAAGTGATCAAGTGTTGGGTCCAACTTTTTCCGTTAATGCTGGAGTAATTTATAGGGGTGCAATGTCCTTAAAAGGACAGATTGCACCCAATGTAACTGAGATCCCCCCATTCTTCCTAGTTTTTTTCCACTTGCTAAAAGGGATTTCACCCATGTCGCAAGTGTAAGGTCTGTGTACACAATACATGTGGACGCAACAAAACTGTTACCTTCAAATCTATGACTACCTCCTCTGGAATATCCTATGAAGCATTTTTTCACCTGTGCTACCAAGTACATTGTATACCTCATCATCTGCCCTTGTGGGAAACAGTACGTTGGTCGTACCATACGGGCCTTTTCCACAAGGGTAGGTGAACACATTACTAGTATTAAAAAAAGGACGTACCAATCATACAGTGCCTAGGCACCATTTACAGTGGCATAACAAGAACCCAATGGGTACGAGCTTTCAAATTATTGATAAGTTCGTTCCCCATTGGAGGGGAGAATCCAATAGAAGGGGAGTCTCAAAACTTGAAACTTTTTGGATTTGCCAACTTAAATGTTATGTACCGTACGGTTTGAATGTGGACTGGGATATAAATGCCTTTATCAATCAGGAATGAATATATCCCTGGTCCTGTGATTCAGTTTATCATTTTTCTTTTATAATTTTTCTGTTTTTATTTGTGGCGCTTACAAGTTTTTTGAATATATAATGTTTCCACGTTCTATATGAGTTCCGATATAGAGTTCATGCATTTCCCTCTGGTTGTTTTATATGTGGAGGTATAAGTTCGTGTGACCCCGCTAGTATATGCATTTCCGCGATGTCCCCGTTTTTAATTTCCGGTTGAGTGTCAATGATTTGTCACATCCGGTTTTGTTACATACATGGTCATAGCTGGGGACCGCTGACCATTCAGCGAGATCTCCGCTCTAAGCCCATCAGACATGTTTGTTTGTTGTGGCCCACGTGACCTGTGATGCAGCTGCGTAACCCAGCCTCCACCTCTCCCAAGTTGATTTGATTACTTCCCTCCTAGGTGGAACGCACCGCTCCCACCACCTACATCATCACGCATGGAGGGCGCTCTCGGCACTGCGACTAAAGCGGTGTTTGTGATGTATGTTAGATAAGAGTGGAGAGTAGGGGAGATTGATGATCAGGAACAGTGGCAATTTAGCAAAGCTTTCTAAAGTCTTTTTGGGGTCAGGGAATTCTACAGCCATCCATTTAGGCTTTAATCTGGAGTCTTGTTTTCCAGAGTGAGCCCTGAAACGCATGTGGTGATGTAATTATGAGCTTCCTGGATATTTTGGAACGCACACAGGAATCCTGATATGCCATTGAGCAGGGGTCACACGGAAGTGCTTTTTCATTATGGAGTATTTAAGTGCAGTGGAGTGGGGGGCGAGTGTATGCCCCAGTTGAAGTCTAAGTAGACGAAACGCGTAGGGTACATACGCTGGCCCTAGCCACTCCAACACTGCGCCATTTTTTGATTCTATGTTTAATCGTTTGGATGTATACCATCAGAGTCATATCCGGCTGATGAACTTTTATGTAATACATTTAAGCTTTTTTACGCTACGAGGCGGCTTCTTTTTCTCTCTTTTCACATCATTTAACCTACCATGGTCAGTAAAGGTTGAATACCTTACTATTCCACGCCAATTACATCCGGATTGTGCATTCTGAACGCTACATCATTACAACGACCAGCTGAGAAGCCTGCCATCCTAGTGGAAGCGACGAGTTTAGCAACAGAGGCGATATGATCAAATCTCCCAGCTTTCCATGCTTTATCGATCCACCGCCGTATGGCGAGTTGGATCCACAAGATCCGGTAAGAGTACCCATTTCTTCTCCCCTTTCCTTGAATGGATGGTGAAGGCACTCCCGGGTGTTGCTGATTACGTTGTCACCAGTGCACGGTCCAGGAACGTTCAGATGCACATGTTCATGCATTCCTGTTGTCAGTTGTGATGGTTTAAACCTTCAGGTTTATGGACATTTTTTTGATTGTTTATTGCTTATCAGTTGTGGACTCAGATTCACGTGATTATTAAGTTTGGTTCATATGATCACAATTTTATTATTTGCGGTGGACTCATATTCACTCTTCAATTACGTTTGATTCATATGATCACAAATTTTCTTGGCTATTATGCACTAAGCATGCATTTTTATGCGCTTATTATGTTTAATTTATTTAAATATTATTTCTCCATTATGCATTTAATTATGCACTAATAGCATCTTGAGGAGGTACTAACACATTTCTCACCACACAGGTTATCTTCACTATTTGTAGGTGCGCTACACTTTGTTTATATATTTTGTTATATTTATCCTTTTGTTGTGTTGGCAGCCACTACAGATACATACATTTTGAGGGGCGCAGTATTTACATATTTTTTATTCTCTATAGATCTGTTGTGGACCAAAGCAATTTGTATGCTAGTCAATTCATCGCCACTAATCCCCAGTTGACCCTTGCCAGAGATTGGAAACCTATCACGGTTTCCAAATATAAGACCTTCCTGGGCCTATCTCTCCTCATGGACATCATTAAAAAAACGTGAGTTGCGGTCATATTGGTCCACTGACCCAATTGACCATATGCTCGAGTTCTCTGCCTCCATGACCAGGACACGATCCGAGCAGATCTTGCGGTTCATGCATTTCAATGACAATGAGCTCTGTCGTCCTCGGAGTGACCCTGGATACGATCGGCTCCACAAAAATCGGCCCCTCGTATACCACTTCAACCAGCAGTTTGCAGCCATGTTTTCTCCCGATCAAGTTGTCTGCATTGATGAGTCCCTGATAAATTTTTCTGGCCGCTTGTCTATCAATGCAAATATGAAAAAAGGGGGGAAATACTGCGCTAAATACAAATAACACCACCACTAAATTAGCAGCAAGCTCCAAATGTCAGACAAAACATTAATTATATATAGGCAAAAATAATAAAAGCCTAGAAATATATACAGGGTACCATCAGTGAACAAAAATGTACACACACACACACACTATATTATATATATACACACACACACACACACACACACACTATATTATATATACACACACACACACACACACACCACACACACACACACACACACACACACACACACATATATATACACACACACACAGGGCTTGACAAATTTGCTTGGAATCTAGGAGCCAGCTAAAAAAGTTAGGAGCCAGGAACGCGCCCCGTCCCGCCGAGCTCGAAGCGAACGCATACGTGAGTAGCGCCCGCATATGAAAGCGGTGTTCAAACCACACGTGAGGTATCACCGCGATCGGTAGATCGAGAGCAATAATTCTAGCCCAAGACCTCCTCTAACTCAAAACATGCAACCTGTAGAATTTTTTAAACGTCGCCTATGGAGATTTTAAAGGGTAAAAGTTAGTCGCCATTCCACGAGCGAACGCAATTTTGAAGCGTGACATGTTGGGTATCAATTTACTCAGCGTAACATTATCTTTTACAATATTAAAAAAAATTGGGCTGACTTTACTGTTGTCTTATTTTTTTATTAAAAAAAAGTGTATTTTTTCCCAAAAAAGTGCGCTTGCAAGACCG
>CM055127.1:236516714-236519214 GCA_029206835.1 Rana muscosa | reverse complement strand
ATCTCGGCACAACAGGTATTATTTTTTTATACTTACCTGCTGATCTCCTGTAGCGTGTCCGCAGTCACTGACCATCTCCTGTAGCGTGTCCGCAGTCACTGACCATCTCCTGTAGCATGTCCGCAGTCACTGACCATCTCCTGTAGCATGTCCGCAGTCACTGACCATCTCCTGTAGCGTGTCCGCAGTCACTGACCATCTCCTGTAGCGTGTCCGCAGTCACTGACCATCTCCTGTAGCGTGTCCGCAGTAGCTGATCATCTGTAGCATTTCCGCAGTCTCTGATCATCTCCTGTACTATGTACAAGTTGTTGTCTGCTTTGTTTAGACTTTGCTACATGCAGGGAGTGTTGTCTTTTTTTTTTTTTAAAAGCACAGATATAATTTAAAAAAATGGAGTTCTCCTGACTGCTTACATTTTTTTGGTGAAAACCATGCGCACTTGCGCTCTAATCGTGATGCATCGCGGAATCGAATCGTTGACCTGATAATCGTAATCGAATCGTGAGGCCAGTGAAGATGCGCACCTCTACCGTCCAATAGCGATGATGTCAGCACGTCTGCCTCCTGATGTACGTTTCGCTACACAATAGCGTTGTCTGGGGAATGGGCGACGCACTGACTCATCGCTTCTAAAATACCCACATGAAACCACGCCTACGATGTGAGTCACAGGCAGCGCCGCCAACCGGAACCAACACTGATTCGTGCGGCAGATGGAAACATACTGGAATGACATAGAACTCATACATACTATAGAATGTGTAAGTTTAATGTGTATATATAAAAAAAGACTAATAAAAAACTAATAAAAAGCACTTATAAAAAAGTGCCAAAAAGGGGGAACAGAGACTACGATCAATCAATATAAAATACGTGCACTGATCATATGGTGAACCGCAGCACCACCCAGTGGTGGACCAACAAACTCCAAAGATCAGAACATAATAATAATATAAAAATCCCGCACTCCTGCATTAAAAGCAAAATGGCCTGGATGTGTAGTATACAATGAAGTTAGATTACACAGGGACCCATAATGAAATAAGTGTGGGCATCTCAACCGGACAAAAACTATTGCCCAGGACTCACAGTGTACATGGCAACCAAAAATGTAGTGACATCATAGGTCAAAGGTTGCACAAAAAATTGTTACAATAGAAAAATTTAGACAACAAACATGTCTAAGTGTATAAAACAGATGCATAGAAATACACAAAACTGATCATACCCTAAGAGTTGTCTATAAAAGGCATATAGGTCCGTTTGTCGATCAAACAGTATCTTCCCAGCAAGCGTGCCAGATATGGGGTCAAGATGTATAAGCTCTCTGTGACAGGGCAACAGGGGAGGTTTATGGTTTACGAGGGAAGAGATAGTCATGTGGAGCCCGAGAACTGCCCAGACTACATAGGGAATGCCGGATGGAGAGGGATGACTTCCCAGACCGAAGAGCCGGGGACCCCAACCACTACACCACCAGGGACGCCCTGAGTGGGTGACTCATCTGGATCTGAAGATCCAAAGACAACAGGGATTTGTCCCAAATGGACAGGATCTCTTACTGTAATGCCCGTGTGTGTGATTGGGCATACGGAACAGCCTCGAACGAGGCCCTCATGAGTCCCAGGACTCTCATGCAAAAAACAGGTTGACGACCATTTCCGAGACGTCAGGACCCGCACTACAGACTGAAAAGTCAGTAACTTCTCCAGGGTTAGGAATACCTACGCCTCCATGGAGTCCAGGATCAGACCGAGATACTCCAAATGTTGAGCCGGGACCAGGACAGACTTCTGAATGTTCGGGCGCCACCCGAAGTCCCTAAGGGTCTGCCTGACATAGTCACACTTCTTCTAATTCTGAGCCATTGTATGCTCTTAGAAGATCGTCCAGATAGCCCATAAAAAGCAATGCCTCGCTGTCTCAGCAAGGCTAGAATCGGAGCAAGCACCTTGGTAAAAAACCTTTGGTGCCGAGGCTAGGCCGAAGGGAAGAGCCACAATTGATAGTGGTCTTCGCCGATCGCAAGCGCAGAAACTACTGTTGACGTGCGCAGATCGGAACATGCAAGTAGGCTGCCTTGATGTCCAAGGATGCCAGAAAATCCCCTTGATGGAGTGTAGCGAACACCGCGCGAATAGAAACCCTGAACAACCTCTCTTGTGAGGGAACCGGCACAATCCTCCGGACCTGATCAATCCTGTACGGCCCGTAAGAGGGCCGCCCGACGGGCAGGAAGGAGAGGGAGAAGTGAGGGAAAGAATCTGTCTGGGGGCTAGGAACGGAATTCTATCCTGTATCCTGAGGTGACCACCTTGCACACCCACCGGTCGGAGATCCGGGAGGTCCACCGAACCGTGAACCTGCAAGGACGTCCCCCCACCCCAGAGTCGGGCAGGGACAATACTCCATGTGGCGGTGGGCTAGCTTGGTAGGCTTACGCACCCAGGGACGCTTATGTCCCCCAGCCGCACTTTTCCCAGTCTGGGAGGGCTTA
>CM055127.1:236254214-236511714 GCA_029206835.1 Rana muscosa | reverse complement strand
ACACACTGGCCCTCAAACACTGTGATTGAGTTTAATAAGATGAAACCTCTATTGAGATCATTAAAGAAGCCTGTCATTTGATAGTACCTCCAGCCTGATGTGGGTATATTCCCTAGGGCTATAACCAGCTCCGAATAGGTTGCTAGGGTTCCCCACGGGGCGAATTTACCACACATGGTGTCTCCATCCCGACCCCATGCCCCCAAGAATCCCCCCCTCCCCCGGGGGGGAACCATGGGAATCCCTCCAGTGGGGCTAGGGGGGGACACCTGGGGGGAATACTCTCCGGTTTTATTCAACTTATCCCATATTAACAAGGAGTTCAAAGTCAGGGGAGATGTCCATTTCGAAAGTCCTCTCAACGTACTCGGGATCCAAGGGGCCCCTGCAAGATTCCTCCCTGCTATGTTTTTTTCTAGTGGGACCCACATTTTATTAGAGGGGTCATGGCACCAGTTCAAAATTCGAACCAACGACATTGCCTTATAGTACACTGATATGTCTGGCAGCCCCATTCCTCCCTCTGCCTTACTTCTGCGCAGGATGTCATATGCCAACCTTGGTCGTTTATCATTCCACACGAATGCTACAAAAGCCTTCCGTATCTGTTTAAAAAAGGTTTCTGGTAATTTAATCGGGACTGTGTGTAATATATAGATAATTCTAGGTAATATACACATTTTAATGGCACTTACTCTTCCAAACCATGTTAGGTATTGTCCTGTCCATTTCTTTAAGTCCCCCACTATCCTGGCCAATGAGTGCACTTGTATGTATAATTTAGATTAAAAAAAAATTATTATATCTTAAATATACACAAAAACAGGTAATTCAAACTTTTGTACGAAAAAAAAACAAAAAAAAACGGGCCAACTTTACAGTTTCGTTTTTTAAAATTCATTAGTGTATTTTTCCCCCAAAAAAATTGCGTTTGAAAAACCGCTGCGCAAATACCGTGTGACATTAAAATAGTGGTTGTTGCAATATTTTTTCTCTAGGGTCTCTGCTAAAAAAAAAAAAAAAAAAAAAATATAAATAATAATAATAATAATAATAATAATAATAATAATAATAATAATAATAATAATAATAATAATAATAATAATAATAATAATAATAAATATATATATATATATATATATATATATATATATATATATATACATACATACACACACACACACAAAGATCCATTTCTCTGACGTCCATGGACTGACACAGCCTCTCTTACACTTTACCCATGGGTTATGTCCCTGCTAGGCAGAATGTGAAATGTTATACATACATTCTAAAAAGCCAGAGCTGAACAGCCCCGCCCAGGGGGGCGGTCCCTCCGGACATAACCCTCCCACTGCAGTCAGCAGACCTCAGTTCGTAACAAAGCAGTACAAACCTTGAAAAGAAGGGTGGGTGCTGTGTCAGTCCATGGACGTCAGAGAAACGGATTTTACGGTGAGTACAAAAATACTATTTTCTCTTATCGTCCATGGACTGACACAGCCTCTCTTACACTTTACCCGTGGGATGTCCCAAAGCAGTGTTAAGAGGGATGGGAGCAGTATAAATGGAAAACCAAAAACTTCACTCCACACAAGGCAGAGCTCCTCAACGGAGGAGATGCAACTTTAAACAGCCGCTTGCAACACCTTGCGGCCGAAGGAAGCATCCGAAGATGCAGCCACATCAACCTTATAGAATTTAGAAAAGGTATGAACGGACAACCAGGTCACCGCCTTGCACACTTGTGCAACCGACGCTTGATGTTGGAAAGCCCAGGAAGCACCAATTGCCAAGGTGTAACTGGAAAGGGAGGCGCCCGCCCTTGAGGGCATAGGCCTGTATGACGGTTTGCCTGATCCACCTGGAAATGGTGGCAGACGAAACCGCTTGGCCCTGTTTTGGACAAGAAACAGACACAGAGAGTCAGACTTCTGAATGGAAGCAGTAGCTGACAGGTACACCCGCAAGGCTCGTACCACATCCAATGTGTGAAGCGCAAACTCTCTGGGATGCGATTGGTGAGGACACAAGGACGGGAGGACAATGTCCTCATTAAAGGTGAAAGGCCCAGACCACCTTTGGCAAAAAGGAAGGTCGCGGACGCAACACCGCCTTATCCTTATGGATGACCAAATAAGGTGACTTGCAGGACAGGGCCGCCACTAAGAAGGCCACCTTCTGAGACAAGGTCAAGAGAGGAATATCTCTGATATTTTCAAAGGGGAGGGTCCTGGAGAACAGAGAGCACCAAATTCAGATCCCAAGGAGGGAGAGGAGGCTTGACAGGAGGGAGCACATGGCGAACCCCCTGCACAAAGGTGCCAACTAAGGAATGGCCTGCTAATGGTCGCTGGAAGAAGACGGCCAAGGCCGAAACCTGACCCTTAAATGGTACTCAAAGCAAGCCTTTGGGTCACACCACGCCGCAAGAACCGCAGGATTCTGGGGACGGAATACATCCGTGGACGCCAGTCCAGCTCTTCGCACATAGCGATGTAAGCCTTCCAGGTACGGTGATATATCTTTCCTGAGGAAGACTTCCGTGCCCTTAACATGGTTGAAATGACTGAACCCGAGAGACCTCAGTCTCTCAGCACCTGGCTTTCAATAGCCATGCCGTTAAAGCCAGAGACTGTAAAGCAGGATGAAATATAGGACCTTGAGACAGAAGGTCCTCCCTCATTGGCAACCGCCAAGGAACGTCCGCAACGAGACGTACCAGATCGGCGTACCAATGACGCCGAGGCCAATCCAGAGCAATGAGGATCACCAGAATCCCCTCGGTCGCCACCCTGCGCCAGCAGGTGAGGAAGCAGCTGCAGTAGAGGATAAACATATCAGGTGATACTGACCCCATGGGGCAACCAAAACATCCGAGGTGTCTGCCCAAGGGCCCCTGGACCTGGCCACAAACCAACACCTTGCGATTGAGTCGAGAGGCCATCAGGTCCACATCCGGTGAGCAAAGAAGTTGAAAAACCTCCAGGTGCAAGGACCACTCTCCCTGGTCCAGCGTCTGGCGACTCAGATAGTCCGCCTGCCAGTTTTCTACACCCGGAATGTAAACGGCCGACAGAGCCGGTACGCTTCTTTCAGCCCACCTTAGGATGTGGGCGACCTCGGAAGCCGCAGCTAAACTCCGAGTCCCCCCTTGATGGTTGACATACGCCACTGCTGTGGCGTTGTCCGACTGGATCCTGAGTAAGCGACCCTGTAGTCTCTCCGACCATGAGTAGAGGCACAGTCTGATTGCTCGTATTTCCAGGACATTGATCGGTAGACGGGCTCCGTCCGGAGTCCAAAGCCCTTGGGCTGACAGGACTCCCCAGACTTCACCCCAGCCTGTAAGGCTGGCGTCCATCATGATTATCATCCTCTGGATGGGGAGGAATGACTTCCCGGACCGAAAAGCCGGGGACCTCAGCCACCACGACAGGGACACCCTGACCAGGTGACTCGCCTGGATCTGAAGATCCAAGGACAACGGAGATTTGTCCCAAGTGGACAGGATCTCTTTCTGCAATGCCCATGTGTGTGTGATTGGGCATACGGAACGGCCTCGAAAGAGGCCACCATGAGTCCCAGGACTCTCATGCAAAAACGGATTGACGACCATTTTTTGGATGTCAGGACCCGCACTGTAGACTGAAGGGTCATCAACTTCTCTGGGGGTAGGAATACCTTTGCCTCCAAGGAGTCTAGGATCAGACCTAGATACTCCAAACGCTGAGTCGAGACCAGGACCAACTTCTGAATGTTCAGGAGCCATCCGAAGTCCCAGACGGTCTAACTGACGATAGTCACACTTTCTTCTAATTCTGAGCCATTGTCTGCTCTTAGAAGAAGATCTTCCAAATAGTGAGGCATTGCTGTCGTGGGCTGTCTCAGCAAAGCAAGAACTGGAGCAGGCACCTTGGTGATCACCCTTGGTGCCGAGGCTAGGCCGAATGGAAGAGCCACAAATTGACAGTTTCTGCGCTTTGCGATCAGCGTAGTCCACTATCGGTGGCTTGCGCAGATCGGAACATGCAAGTAGGCATCCTTGATGTCTAAGGATGCCAGAAAATCCCCTTGATGGAGTGTAGCGATCACCGTGCGAATGGATTCCATGCAGAATTTTTGCACCTTCACAAAAGCATTCAGGGCCTTGGAGGTCCAGGATTGGCCGTACCCCGTCCTTTTTTGGGACAACAAACAGATTCGAGTAGAACCCCTGAAACCTCTCCTGTGACGGTACCAGCACAATCACTCCGCACCTGATCAAGTCCTGTACAGCCCCCAAGAGGGTCGCCTGACAGGCAGGAAGGAGAGGGAAATTTGAGGGAAAGAATCTGTCTGGGGGCCAGGAACGGAACTCTATCCTGTGGTGACCACCTCGCACACCCACCGGTCGGAGATCCGGGAGGTCCACCGATCCGTGAACCAGTGAAGTCGTCCCCCCACTGCAGAGTCGGGTGGGGGCAAGACTTCACGTGGAGGCGGGCTTGGGAGCCGGCTTGTTCGGCTTACGCACCCAAGGGCGCTTGTGTCCACCAGCCGCACTGTTGTCAGTCTGGGAGGGCTTACCCGTGGACTCTGACTGACGAAAACACCCCTTTTTTGCTGGAAAGGGAGGACCCGGTTTACGGCGGGACTCCTTACCCTTGATAGTCTGAGAAAGTAGTGTGCTTTTACCTCCCGTGACATCCTTGATAATGTCATCCAGAGCAGCACCAAAAAGTCTACCACCCTTAAAAGGGTAGATCCGTCAGGAGCTTCTTAGAGGCTAGGTCAGCAGACCAGCATTTCAACCAGATAAGACGACGCAATACCACCGCAGTAACGGAGGCCCTGGATATTAATGGGGCAGCATCCAAAGTGGCGTCGCACACATATATCAGGCCCTGCACCATTTGGTGGGTCAGTGCAATAGTGTCTGGAGGAAGATTATGCTCCTGCACAGTCTGGTGCAAAATCTTTGCCCATTCCGTGTGTGTCTGAGACACAAGGGTCGCCGCGACGACAGGCCGTAAGGCGGATCCCAACAAGGCAAACATGGCTCTGCTCACCACTTCTGACCTCCTGTCAGTGGGGTCCTTAAATGCAGGAGTCCCCTCCATCAGGAGAGTGGTGGCCTTGTTCAAACGGGCGACTGGAGGGTCGACCACTGGGGGAGAGGCCCACTTTTTTTAGTAGGGTCTCTTCAAAGGGGTATCTGATAGACAAACGCAGCGGGACCATAAAAGTCTTCTGCGGCTTTTCCCAAACCTGGTCAAAGAAAGGTACATATGGAAAAACCTTTTAAGGGCTCTTTCACACGGACGTTCCGTATGTCCGTTTTTCATCCATCCGTTTTCGGATGAAAAAACGGACATACATGTATCCCTTTGGATGAAAATCCGCTGACATCAGTCTCCGCTATGGTCCGTTTAGCATGACGGAGGAAAATACTACTTTTCCGTCTGCGGATCGGATGGGATGAAAACGGACAGACGGTCCGTTTTCATCCGATACCCCCCCATAGAGGAAAGCGGCGATCCGACCGGTCCGTTTCTGCTCAGTGTGCAGAGACGGACAAGTCATCCGCCGGTTCAGCGGGGATCAACGGATCAATCTCCGCTGAGCAAGCGGATATTCATGGGGCGGATTATGACGGGATCCGACCGTGTAAAAGAGCCCTTAGAAGGCTTGGCCTTAAAGGAACCAAACGGAGACAGCCTCCAACTGAGGTTCCGCAGCCGCAGCATTCAGCTTGAGAGTGTCCCTCACAGCATCAATGAGTTCACTGACAAGCACCCTGTCATTCACTCAGAACCGGAGTCTTCCTCACAAGGAATGTCCTGTTCAAAACCATCAAAATATTCAGAGCTAGGGTCCTGAGCAGCAGCAGCTAGGCCCATATCTGAATCAGAGCACTCCTCTTGTGGCGATAATGTGGGGAGAGGGCGCTTTTTTGCTCCCTTGCACTCACACACTGCTTCCATTGTGGTCAGAAATGATTCCAGGACTGCCGACAACTGGTCCATAGGGACCGCAGGTGCTGGCGCACTGCCTGTTGCCTCTGACATGCATGGGGAAGCTGGTGAAACTGACTCCAATATTGTCCCTCTCTGAGACTCCTCAGAAAAATAGTCCACCCACAGGCTGTGCTGACTGAAAAGGGGGCGCCCAGGGGGCTCACCAACCCGGACCAGGACCGCTCAGTTCCACTGTCTGCACTGCGCTGTATCAGCGCGAGTGAGCTGTGAGGAGATTGTGAGGAGATTCGCGCCGTTACAGCAGCGATAGAGGCCAAACAGTGCTAAAAAGCGCGCGCAGCTTCAAGAAAATACGCAGCAATGTAAAAACACTACACACGGCGCCAAATAGTGCCCAGGCCCTAAAACACACCAAAACAGCCCCCAGTGATATGCAATCAGCCATTAACCCCCCCCTGGGACAGAATGACCCCCAGGCACCCCATACAGCACAGCACCAGCAATGGTGACAGAGAGTGACAATAAAAACAGGGGGAGACAGGGAAAATCCCCCACACAGAGAAACACACAGCATGTACTCACCTGCAGGCAGGAGAGACTTACCCGTCCCCTGAGGGACCCACTGGTGTGTTTCTGACAGGACTATCACAGTGCGGTACTGAGTAGCTGTCGGCCCGGTCCAACGCGAAAGATACAGCAAGACTGTTCAATCTTGAGAGGACAGCTCGCCGGCCACCCCTGAAGTCGTGGTGCATGTCGTGAACTGAGTCTCACGCACACAAGGCGAGGATCAGCACGCTCGATGGTCGGACAGGGAAGACTACGAGGATATCTTGTACCCAACCTGTTGCCCAGCCGACAGTTGATAGAAGTTCTCAAAAATAAAACAAGAAAAATTCCAAAAAAGGAATAAAAAGTAGGTCAGGAGACTGGCTCCTGAGAGAGCCACGTCTTCTTCTGCTAGGCAGAAAAAAACTGAGGTCTGCTGACTGCAGTGGGAGGGTTATGTCCGGAGGGACCACAACCCTGGGCGGGGCTGTTCAGCTCTGGCTTTTAAAATGTATGTATAACATTTCACATTCTGCCTAGGTCTTCTCCTGCAAGCAGGGACATAACCCACGGGTAAAGTGTAAGTGAGGCAATGTCAGTCCATGGACGATAAGAGAAACAGGATTTTTACTTGTAAGCAACAAGTGTCAGAAAAGATTTATGCTGGCCATACACTATACGAAAAATCGTCCAAACGAACGTTCGGCTGTGAGCGCAAACGATATAGTGCCATCATGTAATGACCGATAAATCGTTCAGTGGAAATAAAAACAAATTCGGTTAGTTCTTTTTACATATACCTAGTGCAGAAAGTTCGGACGGGAAACACATTAACCTTTCAATTTATCGTTCGTTAGAAAATTTTCAAACTTGTCCTTCGTTTTTTCGTCTCAAAAACGTCCCAACGATTATCGATTTTGTGCCCATTAACTGTTCGAAGAACGAACAAACTATCTGAACGACCGATTTTTGGCTGATTTTTCGTATAGTGTATGGCCAGCATTAGTCTTTAAATGGTTAAACTGAGAAATCCTACACACGGAGTTCACTCCTTTGAAGTAGAAACATTGTGGGGGTGATTTACTATCAACAGTGCGCTGCGCCGGTTCATACCTTAATTTGTGCGTCGGATAAATCCTTAATTGGGTGCATGAACTGGCGGCGCACTGTGATAGTAAATAAAAATGTCAGCGGCGCTTGTATCTCTATTCAAAACGAATGGGCTCCCATAGGGAACCATTGATTTGAATAGAGGTCGCCCGGGAAGTCGGATCAAGACGATCCGACTTGCGGGGCGACTCGTGTGCCGGTTGACACAGGCGCAGCGCGACTTTGCGAGGCAATTTAGACACGACTTGAGTGTGAAGCAGACGCTCAAGTCGTGTCCTGGAGGCGACTTGAAGTACCTGGCCGAGAATATTCTCGGCAACAAGGTACTGCAAGCCTCGCGCTCGCTGTCCCGTGTTTGGTATGAATCATGAAGGGGCCAAATTTTAAAATAAAAAAACGGCATGGGTTCCCCTCCAGGAACATACCAGGCCCTTAGGTCTGGTATGGATTTTAAAGGGAAACCCCCCTACGCCAAAAAAACGGCGTGGGGGTCCCCCCAAAATCCATACCAGACCCTTATCCGAGCACGGAGCCTGGCAGGTCAGGAAAGGGGGGGGGCACGAGCTGTCTGCCGCTACAATGCTGTGTGCGTGGAGCGCAACGACTTATATTGGCATGGGGCGTGGTCACCGGATGATGCCACCCGGTGACCCCGCCCCCGTATGCCGTCACAGTCCCGGGGAATGATGGAACCGTGACGTCATATGGGGGTGGGGTCACCGGTGACCACGCCCCATGTCAATATAAGTCGTTGCGCTCCGCGCACACAGCATTGTAGCGGCAGACAGCGACGAGGCAATACCTGACGGAGAGAGGAGGGAAGAAGACGATGAAGACCGGGACCCCGCTAGCAAAAGAGCTGGAAGATGATAGCGGGGCGCCCGGCAGAAAGAACCGGAGATCGAGGAGAAGGCACTGGAAAGCGGGAGAAGAACCAGAGAGCGTGGAGACGACACCGGAGAGCAGAAGAAGAGACCCCCGAAGTCGGAAGAAGACCCCCAGAGCTGCCTAATAAATTACTTTAGAAACCTGTGTTTTTTGTTTTTTTTTTTACTTTTTTTGCCACCAGGTGAATGGGTAGGGGTACGATGTACCCCATACTCATTCACATAGGGTGGGGGGCCGGGATCTGGGGGTCCCCTTTGTTAAAGGGGTCTTCCAGATTCCGATAAGCCCCCTGCCAGCAGACCCCCACAACCACCGGGCAAGGGTTGTGGGGATGAGGCCCCTGTCCCCATCAACATGGGGACATCCTCCCCATGTTGAGGGCATGTGGCCTGGTACGGTTCAGAAGACGGTGGGGGGGGCGCTCTCTCGCCCCCCCCCTCCTCTTTTCCTGCGGCCTGCCAGGTTGCGTGCTCGGATAAAAGGGTCTGGTATGGAACTCCACGCCATTTTTTTTTAAATTTGGGGTGGAGTTCCCCTTAAAATCCATACCAGACCTGAAGGGCCTGGTATGGATATTTGGGGAACCCCACGCATTTTTGTTTTTAAATTTGCGGCAGGGTTCCCCTTCATATCCATACCAGACCTGAAGGGCCTGGCAATTGACCCCCACGCATTTTTATTTATTTTTTTACCAATGACTTTTCTATGTATTGCCTGGAGCCGACAATTCATTATAGCCGCGAATGAGTTTTAAATTACTTTTTTTCCTTCAGAAATGACACTTTATGCAGGGAGAGTTCTAAGCACGGGAAACAAGTGCTGCTTTACAGGCATACTATACACACACACCCTAGGTACGAATTTTAAAGGAATATTTCACTTTTATGGTTTCACTTTAAGCATTATTAAAATCACTGCTCCCGAAAAAACTGACGTTTTTAAAACTTTTTTTTGCATTGATACATGTCCCCTGGGGCAGGACCCGGGTCCCCAAACACTTTTTAGGACAATAACTTGCATATTAGCATTTATAATTAGCACTTTTGATTTCGAACGTTTGAGTCCATTGTATTTAATAGGGTTCTAAATTTCGAGCAAACTTTCTGTCTGTTAGCAGGTTTTGTTGCGAACCGAACAGGGGGGTGTTCGGCTCATCCCTAATGTTAACTAACTAAATGCTTATAGACGCAAATGCGGTAAAACGCGGCATGCAAACTTAAGAAAACGCTGCTTTCAACCTTAGTTCTGTAGACTTTGCACCAGCGTCCTGTGTACATGGGGCCTAAAAACGGCTATGCCATTTACAGCTCAAAATTGCCATGGTGGCCATAGGCTAACATGGAGTGGCGTTTTTAAGCTGCAAAAAACACTAAAACAAGCGGCTGGAAAAATGTCCGTGTGCATGTAGCCTTATATTAACCACTTGCTTACTGGCCACTTAAACCCCTTTCCTGCCCAGACCAATTTTCAACTTTCAGCCCTGATGCACTTTAAATGACAATTGCGCGCTCATGCAACACTGTAACCCAATGAAAATGTAATCATTTTTTGCACACAAATAGAGCTTTCTTTTGGTACCATTTGCTCACCTCTGCATTTTATTTTTTCCTATAAATACAAAAGACCGACTAAAAAAAAAAAAAAAAATTTGAATACTTTAATATTTAGTTTGAAAAATTTTCTCCTTCATTGATGTACACTGATGAGGCTGCACTGATGGGCACCGATAAGGTTACAAGGGTGGGCACTGAGAGGTGGCATTGCTAGTTGGCACTGGTGGGCATTGAGAAGTGGCACTGCTAGGTGGCACTGATTGGCACCAGTGGTGGGCATTGATAGGTGGCACTGGCAGGGGCTACTGATTGTCACAGATGATGCAGAATTGCCTCTTCCTCTTCGGGCCCGATGTCCCTTGCACATAAGCCGGTGATTGCCTTTTTTTTTTATGCTCACGCTGTCAGCACAAGGAGAAACCAAAAACCATTACCAAGCTTTTGTTTACATCACGTGATCAGCTGTCATTGGCTGACAGCTGATCACGTGGTAAGGGGCAGGGATCGGCCCCTTACTTGGATCTGTCATCACCAGAGTCTCAGTGACCACTTCGCGCGCGAGGGGGAGGACGTCTATTGACGGACTCCCGGCAACTGAGGACTGTGTTGTGGCCGATCAATCAGTTATAGCGCTGATCTCAAGTGGTTAACCACTTAACGACCGCTCACTGTATATATACGTCGGCACAATGGCACCGACAGGCACAATCACGTACAGTGTACGTGATTGCCTTTGTACAGTTGGGGGGTCTAATCGGACCCCCCTTCTGTACAGTGAGCGGTCGGAATTCGTTGGGGAGCGATCCGACATGAGGGGACGGCCGTTCGATTCCGGCCACCCCCCCGCGATCGCTCCCGGCGAATGGAAATGCCCCCTGTCTGTGGAATGTTTACACAGACAGAGGAAGCGATGTCATCTCCTGTGCGGCGCTCACATATACCGAGCGCCGTACAAGAGAAGACATCAAGGTTAGTGCACAAACACTACACTAACACCAGCACACATAGGCACATAAATCGCCCCCCCCAGATCACCCCCCAGCCACAGTGTCACTGATTGCAGTGACCATTTATTTACTGATCACTGCAATCAGTGACATTTGTGACTGTAAAAGTGTCACTACATTTAGTTTTAGGTCCAGTGTAGCCCCCTAACCCCCCCTAATAAAGGTTTAACCCCTTGATCACCCCCCAGATAACACTTTCACCCCCTAGCACCGCCGTCGCTAAGCGATCATTTTTCTGATTGCTGTCTTAGCGTCGGTGATGCAGATCGGTAGCCAGTATTTTTTTTTTAGGTTCGCCGCAGGTTTTTATAGCGTCAGGTACCCCCATAACTTATCTAATAAAGGTTTAACCCCCTTGATCGCCCCCCAGGTAACCCTTTCACCCCCTATCACCACTGTCGCTAAGCGATCATTTTTCTGATCGATGTCTTAGCGTCGGTGATGCAGATCGGTAGCCAGTAATTTTTTTTAGGTTCGCCGCAGGTTTTTATAGCGTCAGGTACCCCCATATATTATCTAATAAAGGTTTTAACCCCCTAATTGCCCCTAGTTAACCCTTTCACCAGTGATCATATAAGTGTTACGGGTGACGCTGGTTAGTTTGCTTTTTATAGTGTCAGGGCACCCGCCGTATATAACCCAATAAAGGTTTAACCCCCTGATCGCCCGGTGGGTGATATCAATTAGGTTTTAGCGTCAGAGAGGGTCTGCGTCACACCCCAGGCAGCGTCAGGTTAGTGCAAGTAACGCTAACACCCACGCGTGAAGCATACACCTCCCTTAGTGGTATAGTATCTGAACAGATCAATATCTGATCTATACTAGCGTCCCCAGCAGTTTAGGGTTCCCAAAAACGCAGTGTTAGCGGGATCAGCCCAGATACCTGCTAGCACCTGCGTTTTGCCCCTCCGTCCAGCCCAGGCCACCCAAGTGCAGTATCGATCGATCACTGTCACTTACAAAACACAACACACATAACTGCAGCGTTCGCAGAGACAGGCCTGATCCCTGCGACTCCAGTGCTGTAGGAGGTGATTTCACCACCACAGTTAAAAAAACAAAAGCAAATATGCCGAAGCATTGGGGCAGCAGGGGCGGAGGAGTGATTTTGCTCCTAATGCCGCGTACATACGGTCGAAATTCCGACGGAGGCTTGCCCGTGGAAAAGTCCGACCATGTGTGTGAGGCATAACTTTTTTGCGGGAGGATGCCCCCATGCTTCGGCATATATAAATGGTGCATGTATGCCCATCATTAGAAGTGGGTGGATGAAGGGCGGTATTCTAATGGTGGGCATACCCACCGATCAATCTCTTTTTTCGTTCAGCCACCTGGCTGCATGAAAAAAAAAAAAAGATTACAATACATGTCCAACAAGGACCAGCAACGTACTGGTATGTTGCTGGACTTTGAATGGTTATACCAGATTGATGCCTGCGGGTTTAGGTATCATCTTGGTATCATTCTTTTCAGCCAGCGGCCGGCTTTCATGTAAAAGCAATCCTAGTGGCTAATTAGCCTCTGGACTGCTTTTACAAGCAGTGGGAGGGAATGTCCCCCCCCACCGGATATAAAAAGCGCCATTGGGAAATTGGGAAAGCATTTTATCACACCGATCTTGGTGTGGTCAGATGCTTTGAGGGCAAAGGAAAGATCTAGGGTCTAGACCCCAGTTTTAAAAAAAAAAAAAAAAAAAAGTACCTGTCACTACCTATTGCTATCATAGGGGATATTTACATTCCCTGAGATAACAATAAAAAAAAATAAAAATATGGAAGGAACAATTTAAAAATAAAATAAAAAAGCAAAATAATAAAAAAAAAAAAAAAAAAAAAGCACCCCTGTCCTGCCCTGCTCTTGCACAATGGCGAACGCAAGCGTCGGTCTGGCGTCATATGTAAAACAGCAATTGCACCATGCATGTGAGGTATCACGCGAAGGTCAGATCGAGGGCAGTAATTTTAGCAGTAGAAACAATAAATATCGTGAGGGTGACTGCACTGTGGTGACTAAATACTGTAAATAAATAAAAATTATCAAAGGAATGGGAGTGTGATGGGGAAGGGAAGGTAAAAATGAGGGGATGGGTGAATCATAGGCTACAATGTAGCTAAATAGCAATGTTGTGCAATGTGCACAGTGACACAAATGGACTTACAAGTGTAATGTGTAAAAAACTAATAAACAAATGAAGACATATAAACAAATTCTCAACACTCCAATATTGCAAACATGATGGAGATTGGGAAAAAAAATCCTGGGGTATGCTGATAATAAACAACCAATAAAAATAGAACATACAAAGTGCATCTGCAAACTTAAACCAATGAGAAACAAAAAATGTCAAAAGAACCTCAAAACAGACTCCCAAATAGGTATGATGAATATGCATAAAGTCATATATAGAAAAATAGAAAAAATATAGTCCCATCACCAAAGGTGTGCTTGGAAGTTTTCCTGTAATGTCCACCCAGTGATCAGTAAGTCACAAAACGCTTACCTCCCTCCCAAGAGGGGGAGCAGTATATGATGGATCTTAATGATGAGGGATGATGGAGCGCCCTTGTAGTGCAGTCTTTATTTCACAGTTTCTTTATAGCTCATTGGAATGCATATGAAAAGATATAAAAGCAGAGGGACATCAATAGCACAACTTTGTGGGTGCGGCAAAGTGAATCGCTGAAGAATAAATATTCACACACTCACTTGAATGATAGTGAGCGTGGACCTCAATCCAAACGAGCACCGCGCTCGTACCAATGGAACACTGGATTGGCGTCTTAATGCAAACAGTGCAGTGCGATCCTCAGATGTCCGCAGCAGCAATCACAAAGTTGTAGCAATAAAAAAGAAGGGAAATATAGTGTGGGTCTGTAAACCCCTAGGGGTATTTATTCATACGCAAATAAAACTCACATTTAAAAGTGGGATAACGGGTCTGATATCCTTACGAGCGGCGAGCTCGTCTCCTCTCGGTTCTGCTGGCGGTGTGTCTGTGCTATGTCCTGACGCGTGTCGTCATGTCACATGACTTCATCATTCTATATATGACTTTATGCATATTCATCATACCTATTTGGGAGTCTGTTTTGAGGTTCTTTTGACATTTTTTGTTTCTCATTGGTTTAAGTTTGCAGATGCACTTTGTGTGTTCTATTTTTATTGGTTGTTTATTATCAGCATACCCCAGGAATTTTTTTCCCAATCTCCATCATGTTTGCAATATTGGAGTGTTGAGAATTTGTTTATATGTCTTCATTTGTTTATTAGTTTTTTACACATTACACTTGTAAGTCCATTTGTGTCACTGTGCACATTGCACAACATTGCTATTTAGCTACATTGTAGCCTATGATTCACCCATCCCCTCATTTTTCCCTTCCCTTCCCCATCACACTCCCATTCCTTTGATAATTTTTATTTATTTACAGTATTTAGTCACCACAGCGCAGTCACCATCACGATATTTATTGTTTCACTGTTGACTTGGACCAGACTTCCCGGTGATTGCTGCAGTACTCTATTCCCTTCCCATTTCCTTGCACCACCCTACACTTATTTTGACTACTCAGTTAGCGCGAGGGTTCTCTTGTTTTTAAATTTTAGCAGTAGACCTCCTCTGTAAATCTAACGGGGTAACCTGTAAAGGCTTTTAAAGGCTTTTAAAAATGTATGTAGTTTGTCGCCAATGCGCGTTTGTGCGAAATTTTAAAGCATGTCGTGTTTGGTATCTATGTACTCGGCCTAAGATCATCTTTTTTATTTCATCAAACATTTGGGCAATATTGTGTGTTTTAGTGCATTAAAATTAAAAAAAGTGCATTTTTTTCCCAAAAAAATGCGTTTGAAAAATCGCTGCGCAAATACTGTGTAGAAAAAAAAATGCAACACCCACCATTTTATTCTGTAGGGCCTTTGCTTTAAAAATATATATAAATGTTTGGGGGTTCAACATAATTTTTTTGCAAAAAAAAAAAATATGTTTTCATGTAAACAAAAAGGGCTTTGTCTTCAAGTGGTTAGAAGAGTGGATGTAAGCTTCCTAATGTTGTGTATAAAATGCCAGAACAGTTCAAAATCCCCCCAAATGACCCCATTTTGGAAAGTAGACACCCCAAGCTAAATACTGAGAGGCATGTCGAGTCCATGGAATATTTTATATGTTGACACAAGTTGCGGAAAAAAGACAATTTTTTTTTTTTTTTTTTTTGCACAAAGTTGTCACTAAATGATATATTGCTCAAACATGCCATGGGCATATGTGGAATTACACCCCAAAATACATTCTGTTGCTTCTCCTGAGTACGGGGATACCACATGTGTGAGACTTTTTGGGAGCCTAGCCGCGTACGGGACCCCAAAAACCAATCACCGCCTTCAGGCTTTCTAAGGGTGTAAATTTTTGATTTCACTTCTCACTGCCTATCACAGTTTCGGAGGCCATGGAATGCCCAGATGGCACAAACCCCCCCCCCAAATGACCCCATTTTGGAAAGTAGACACCCCAAGCTATTTGCTGAGAGGTATTGTGAGTATTTTGCAGATCTCGCTTTTTGTCACAAAGTTTTGAAAATTGAAAAAAAAAAAAAATTACTTTCTTCATTTTCAAAAACAAATGAGAGCTGTAAAATACTCACCATGCCTCTCAGCAAACAGCTTGGGGTGTCTACTTTCCAAAATGGGGTCATTTGGGGGGGTTTTGTGCTATTTTGCCATTTTATGGCCTTTGAAACTGTGATAGGTAGTGGAGTCAAATCAAAAATTTGTGCCTAGAAATCCTGAAGGCGGTGATTGGTTTTCGGGGTCCCGTACGCGGCTAGGCTCCTAAAAAGTCCCACACATGTGGTATCCCCGTACTCAGGAGAAGCAGCAAAATGTATTTTGGGGTGTAATTCCACATATAACCATGGCATGTGTGAGCAATATATCATTTAGTGACAACTTTTTGTAATTTTTTTTTTTTTGTCATTATTCAATCACTTGGGACAAAAAAAAAAATATTCTATGGGCTCAACATGCCTCTCAGCAATTTCCTTGGGGTGTCTACTTTCCAAAATGGGGTCATTTGGGGGGGTTTTGTACTGCCCTGCCATTTTAGCACCTCAAGAAATGAGATAGGCAGTCATAAATTTAAAGCTGTGTAAATTCCAGAAAATGTACTCTAGTTTGTAGACGCTATAACTTTTGCGCAAACCAATAAATATACACGTATTGACATTTTTTTTACTAAAGACATGTGGCTGAATACATTTTGGCCTAAATGTATGACTACAATTGAGTTTATTCGATTTTTCTTATAACAAAAAGTAGAAAATATTTTTTTTTCAACATTTTCGGTCTTTTTCCCGTTTATATCGCAAAAAATAAAAATCGCAGAGGCAATCAAATACCATTAAAAGAAAGCTCTATT
The DNA here is from genome assembly GCA_029206835.1 of Rana muscosa. Lineage (NCBI taxonomy): Eukaryota > Metazoa > Chordata > Amphibia > Anura > Ranidae > Rana > Rana muscosa. Next base: position 236,495,240 of record CM055127.1, on the reverse strand, counting down.
TGTGGGAAGAAAAGGACGCAAATTTCGTTTGGGTACAACATTGCATGTCCGCACAATTTACAGTTAAAGCAGCGCAGTGCAAAATTCTGAATTCACCTCTGGTCCTTTAGCTACCAAATGGTCCGGGGCTTAAGTGGTTAAAGAGGGTCTAAATGGGCCATTGACATGCATCACAATTTAACTTAGGAATGTGCCTTTGCAAAGTTAAACTAAATGAAATCCTTTTTCTTATTTTTGCTTGGGGATAGAGGGCTTAGAAGTCTAGACAGTTTTTGGGGATGTCTGCACCCCTGATGGGGTGAAGACAACTCCCAAGTTTGGCCACTTTGTCCTTCCAAATGATTCACTTCCTGTCACATAGCCACACAGGAAGTGAGGGGAAATCCCTACCAATGTCTTTCCTTGGGGACACACAGGTCAATCTAAATACTTTCCAGATTATGTACATTGCACTCCAGCATTTTGCTGGGTACACCCCAAATTATTTAGGTATTTTGGACTTTGGGGTTTATTTACTAAAGGCAAATCCACTTTGCACTAAAAGTGCACTTGCTGGATATCCGAGGGGGACATGCAAGGAAACAAAAAAAAACACCATCTTTGCTTTTACATGATTGGATGTTACAATCACCAGTGCTTCCCCTCAGAATTTCAGCAACTACACTTGTACTGCAGAGTGGATTTGCCTTTACTAAACCCCAAACTACCTAATGATTTGGGGCGTACACAACAAGGTGCTAGAGTGCAATTTGCTTAATGGGGACACTAGTTAGATTGATCTGTGTGTCCCCAAGAAAAGACATTGGTAGGGTTTTACCTTCACTTCCTGTTTAGCTGTGTGACAGGAAGTGGAGCCAATTTTACTAAAGGGACACAAAGCCCAACCTAAAAAAAAAAAAACAAACAAAAAAAAAACAAAAAAAAAAACACAACGAGCAGGGGTTCTAACACTTACTTGGTTTCCCTCAAAATGCCCACAATTAGAATCGTATTGCCTTGAGCTATTTTTAAGTGCAGTGCTCTAAATCAGTACTTCTCAAGTACCCCCAACAGGCCATGTTTGCAGGTTTTCCTTCATCTTGCACATGTGCTTTAAATCACAGTCAATGGTTTGGTATTTTGGACAGCAATTCTCGATAAGATAAATTCACAAAACATGTCCTGTTGGGGGTACTTGAGGACTGAGGCTGAGAACCACTGCAGTAAAAAGGAAAATTGAATACTTACCGCTCTGTATTTTTTATTTCCTGGTGACTATCCATGGCAGCACACAATACATGCATATGCTACCATGAAGACACCAGGGTAGACAAATCACACCCGTTTTGTTTTGACATGCCAATAAGCATAGTTAAGCTACAGCTGTCACATTAGTTGCATAGAAAACAAACAAACATCAAACTTTCCATCAAATTGTATTGGTCAACAAAAAAGGACTTGGAAAACAAAGGGATGCAAAAAAAAAAAAAAAAGACATGAAGGTAGATTTGAAACATTAGTCACATCTTGAGAAAGATTTAGCAAAATAATGCAGCACAGACAATTAAATCAAAGTGAACAAACGACACACATTAACATCAAAAATATTTCAGGGGAACATATCCCCCCCCACACAAAAAAAAAAAACAAACAAACAAACAACAAAAGTAAAACGAACATCTGTTTTGCAAAGACATAACAAATAAAATGCATGTGTTACAAACTTGATAAGGACACCAAAATGAACATTTTGCCGGCCACATTCACACACAATCTTGCCTCTTTTCACGGCAAGGGAGAAAATGCTATCTGCAAGCTTTATTTAACATATGTTTGTGTGCTAATAAGGCAATTGAAAACAAACACAAGTACAGTCCATGAAACACCCAAAATGCAAGTTCACCCAATGTAGAGACTGAACTTCAAAGTGGGTACACCTTTTAAGGATGTCCTTCAATTACTAACCCAAAAAACACACTCTCTCTGAGCATGCCCAGAAACATCCAGGTGCTGTTCACACACAAAAAAAACCCTAAGTTCCTGACCATGCTGAGACCAACACAAATGCAGCTAGCAGAAAATAAGCCCCCCCCCCCCCCCCCCCCGTCCAGAATTAAGCACATCATTCAGCATGCTACGAAATTAGAGACGGGACAAGAACCAGTCGGTCCGGGGGGAGCAAACAAAGAGCCTAACATGGGCAAAAGTTATACAACAAATACCATTGCAGTCTATGGGAACTGACTTATCTTCTAGTTATTGGCCTTAAAATGGGGGCCCAGGTCTCACCCTAAGGGACATATATCAATGTCACCAATTTGGACAACACCAAAAACAAAACAAGGAGAAATGCCTTTAAATATGCCAAATTGCTTAAGGGCCATTTCACACCACATGCAGTGCGTTGCGTTTTTTATGCATCAAAAATGCATGGAAAGTTGGTTATATGGTTCTAAATGGCAGTGTTTGTTCCAGTTCCACAAAAAAAAATTAGAACATGCTGCATTTTACCTGCAATGGACTGTACTGGAACGCTGCAAAACGCATCAAAAACGCAGTGGAACTCACCGGAACACACCTAAATGCACCAAAAATGCACTGAACACACTTGTACTTATCTATGGTTAATAAAAAAAGAGGGGTGAAAAAAAAAGCACTGGACTGCATCAAAAATGTACCAAAAAAGCACCTGGAACGCATCTGGATTGCGTTTCTATGGTGTGAACTGGCCCTAGTTCACACCATAGAAACGCAGTCTGGATGCGTTCCAGGTGCTTTTCTGCATACGCGTTTGACGCGTTTCAGTGCGTTTTTGATGCAGTCCAGTGGTTTTTTCCCCCCTTTTTTCACTTAGGACAAGTGTGTTGCAGTGCGTCTTTGGTACATTCCGTATAGTTTTTGACGTGTTTTACTGTGGTCCAGTACAGTTCTGTACATAAAAAAATGCAGCATGACAAAAAAAATTTTTCCTTTCTGAAACGGACTGCAGTGGTGTGAACTATGCCATTGGCATTAATGTGATCAACTTTCTTTGCATTTTTCATGCATCAAAAAAACGCACTGCATTCCATCCGGTGTGAACTGCCCATAAATATCATACCTGGGGGGTGTCTATAGTATGCCTGTAAAGTAGCGCATGTTTTCCATGTTTATAACAGTTCGAGAGCAAAATTACATTTCTAAAGTAAAATAATAGTCATTTAAAAGTACTCACGTCTGTAATGAATTGCTGGTTCCCGTCAATACAGATAAGTCATTGAAAATCTTTGGAAAAAAAAAAAAAAATGCGTGGGGGTTCCCCCAAATTCCATTACCAGGCCCTTCAGATCTGGTATGGATATTAAGGGGACCCCCGCGCCAAACTAAAACAAAAAACGGCGTGGGGTTCCCCCTAAAAATCCACACCAGACCCTTATACGAGCACGCAACCTGGCAGGCCGCAGGAAAAGAGGGGGGGGACGAGAGAGCGCGCCCCCCCTCCTGAACCATACCAGGCCACATGCCCTCAACATGGGGAGGATGCTTTGCGGGTCTGTGGGCTTTAAAGGTCTCCTTACTTGCTCGGCTCCTCCTGTGAGCGGAAGAAAGTCCCGGCCAGAGAACCCGCCCCTTCCTCCTGCGTTTCAGCAGCCGGAAACCAATCGCTGCTATGCCCCGCCGGAAGTCTCCGCCCACCGGAACGGACGTCACCTGCCGTCCGGGATTCGGCGCCGCCATGCAGAGACCTGGCATGGACGCTCTATCCGAGCACACCCGCGGCCCCCTGAACACTCTGGACAGACGATCTCCAGCAGACCATTACTCCTGTGAGCCAGCGAAGGGACACCGGAGCACCCCCCTCTCGTGCAGGAAGGAGCTGGGCTGGTCTTGAAGAACATTCAAACGACGGTACTGCAAAAACTCCATCCTGGAGAGAGCGCAGCCCCCTCTGGTTCCCCAGCAGTGCTTCCACCATGGCGGAGGAAACACTAAAACTGACGGCATGGTGGAAGCAGCTGCTTTTAAAAGGGGCGTTGTCACGCAGTGTTTCCTGTGAAGAGGTGGAGCTACGCTCTCTCCAAGGTGCTGTCCTGAAAGGCGAAGGGAGAAATCTTTTCCTGTACCGAGTTGAAGACATAGCCTAGGAAAATGATCAATTGAGAAGGAGTTAGGTTTGATTTTTCTTCGTTCAGAATCCAACCCAAGTTTTCTAAAATGGCTCTGTGCCCTTTTCAAATCCCTGCATAATGGGTCTTTTAAGCTGGCAAACAAAAGGAGGTCGTCCAGATATGGTACTACAGAACAATGTTCAATACAAGAACATAAAAATACAAAAGTGACAGTGCAAATCATAAAGTGCTAGTACATAAGTCACATCAATATGAATAAACCACATCAATAAAGTGGATAAAAAGTGCATATCATAAAGTGCTGGTGCATAGACCACATCAAGGATGGAGTGAATTAAACGTGCACATAAAAGTCCTTAAAGTTATAAATAGCAAACATGCATGAAATGTATCCAATCATGCATCGCAGGGTCTGAAGACCTGATTCAACAATGTTCATAGATAGCAAAGAAATATAGAATAACCGCTTCCAGAAGTGATGCGTGCAAAGCTCCAAATTGATGTAACTTTAGTGATAAATATCTTCAGTGTAGATACACCTCCGTGCAAAATGGACCATGACCTTACCGCAGTAAGGCAACAGCGTGAAACAATGACACAGTGATAGTATATAGTAGGGCTGGGAAAAAAATAAAAATAATAATATCGATTTTAATCTTGAATCAAGTTTTGAGTTCAAATCGATTCAGATTTGAAGAAAATCGATTTTTTTTTTCTTTTTTGAATTTTTTTCTTTTCTTTTTTCCTTCAGAGTTTCCGTAGCAGGGCTGCAAGGGGCGTATCCGGAATGGCACTGGGCGGCGTTACCCCAATTACATCTACTCGCCGCAGCATGTGGATGTAATGTAACACTAACTAACCGCAAGCCGCTGTCTGCCAGGGTGTCATGCAGACAGACGGCGGCCATTACAGTGTTCAAAAGCCACGCCTCCTGAGTCCTCGTCATCTGTGATAGGCGGAACACTCAATTTCACAGCAGGCAGTGTTCAGCCTATCACGGACATCCTCTCATCCTCGTCTGTGTTATGAGGATGAGCGGATGTCCGTGATAGGCGGAACACTGAATGCTGGGAAATTGAGTGTTCCACCCATCACAGACAAGGAGGAGGCGCGGCTTTTGAATACTGGAATGGCCGCCGGTGTAGCAGCAAAATCCGTAACCCACAAAAATCTGCATCAGGTACGGGCACAGTGATTGAAGCACGGGCACAGTGAGGCATTGGGCACAGTTCAATTCAACTAAGAGTAACCTCAGTATTCTTTGTTGTTTTATTGGCTAAATCCAAATACAGTATTAATAATTTGGATGTTTAACAATCTTTGTTGCACACTGACTTTGCAGTTAGAGAAAAAATTGCAAAGGCAAACCCTGTTTGTTGATGCACTTTAATTAATATAATAATAAAAAAAAAAAAACGAATCGTAAATCTAAATGTTTATTAAAAAAAAAAAAAAAAAAACAAAAACAAAAACAAAAACAAAAAAAAAAAAAAAAAAAAAAATCGCTGATTTTTTGGGGGGGGAAAATCGGCCATCCCTAGTATATAGACATCCGGACTTCTGCCGTAAAGGACTCAGATCTCTCTTCTTAATGTTACTGGGACTCAATGGTAAGTAAGGGAAAGGATCGTGGAAACTCCAATGCATATGCAAAATGTAAAAAGGAAGGGGGCCCACAATCGTAACTCAATCCCGTTTATTAAAAAGAACCATTAAAATACTCACATTTGGAGTATAAATACAAACAAATCTCCACGAGCATCGAGCTCGTACCCGACGTCACTTCCGGTGCCTACTTCTTCCTACGCGTGGCGTCACGATCACATGACTTCATCCCCTGAAATTTTTTGTATCGGATGGACTGGTTTAAGATCTTTAAATTCAGTATTAACCTGAACTTTCCCGACGGCTTCTTCACTAGAAAAACATGTGAATAACACCCTAGTTCTTCCTCTTCCTGGGGTACTGGGATGATTACCTTCTGTTGAAGCAATCCTTGCAAGAGTGATGTCATCGCCAAAGACCTTTCCTGATCTCTGGGGAGCCGTGTCACATAAAATGGAGACGGCGGGCTGCCCAAATGCCTCACAGGAGGTGTAGGGGATGGTGGGGAGGCAATAAGCTGCAGCACAGACCCTCTGAATGGTGGAGGAATAATGTTACACCCCCTAAATGTCGCACATGGGGCAAGATGACTGGCTGCCCACTCCCCCTGCCAACGCCACTGATGCAAGGAAGGGAGCCGGCTCCTCCACTCCTGCACCGCCAGTGCAAGTGACTACCTGGCTAGGGGATTCCCCCTCTATCCTGGCGGCACTGGCTCCGTAAGCGTGCGTGCACACAGAGAGGGCTTTGTGTGCCAGCTGTGACACACATGCCATAGGTTCACCATCACTGTTATACAAGGACACTTAAAAAGGAAAAACACTCCCAATAAAAAAATAAAATAAAAAATTCTGCTTCTAAGCGCAGAAGCTTGAAAAATGCTTTTAACGTAAAACGGTGTGCACTCATAGGATAACACAATTACAGTGGGTACGGAAAGTATTCAGACCCCCTTAAATTTTTCACTCTTTGTTATATTGGAGCCATTTGCTAAAATATCATGTTTTTCCTCATTAATGTACACACAGCACCTCATATTGACAGCAAAAACACAGAATTGTTGAAATTTTTGCAGATTTATTAAAACAGAAAAACTGAAATATCACATGGTCCTAAGTATTCAGGCTGGGTTCACACTGGTGCGACACAACATCTGTCCTACTTTGGATCCGACTTTGCCCTGCGACATGAAGCCGACATATGTCCGACTTTCAATGAACGGGGATCCGACTTGGATCCCCGCCAATATCATGCACTGTGTTTGGTATGAATCTTGAGGGGGAACTCCAGGCCAAATTTTAAATAAAAAACCGGCATGGGTTCCCCCTCCAGGAGCATACCAGGCCCTTGGGTCTGGTCTGGATTTGAAGGGGCGCCCCTACGCCGAAAAAACGGCGTGGGGGTCCCCCCCAAAATCCAAACCAGACCCTTATCCGAGCACACAACCTGGCAGGCCGCAGGGGAAGAGGGGGGGACGAGAGGGCGGCCCCCCTCCCTCCTGAACCGTACCAGGCCGCATGCCCTCAACATGGGGGGTTTGGTGCTCTGGGGCAGGGGGGCGACCTGCGGGCCCCCCACCCCAGAGCACCCTGCCCCCATGTTGATGAGGACAGGGCCTCTTCCCGACAACCCTGGCCGTTGGTTGTCGGGGGGCTTATCGGAATCCGGGAGCCCCCTTCAATAAAGGGGCCCCCGGATCCCGGCCCCCCCACCCTATGTGAATGAGTATGGGGTACATCGTACCCCTACCCATTCACCTGGTGGAAAAAAATTGCAATAAAAAAACCACACAGCTTTTTAAAGTATTTTGTTGCACAGCTCCTGGGGTCTTCTTCCGACTTCGGGGGTCTCCGGTGTCGTCGCCGCGCTCTCCGGTTCTTTCTTCTACCGGGCCACCGCTAACTTCTTTAGCTCTTTTGCTAGCGGGGCCCGGTCTTCTCCGTCGCCTTCTTCTCCCGCTTCTTTCTTCTGCCGGCCCCTCCACTAACTTCTTTAGCTCTTTTGCTAGTGGAGGGGCCGGTCTTCCCGTCGCCGTCTTCTTCTCTCTTCTCCTTCTCGATGTTGACGCGTCGCTTCCTCCCGCTGTGATACTGGCTGTCCGCTCCGCTCTGCATTAATATAGGCTTCTCATGACGTCACAGTCACATGTTCCCATGACGTCACAGTCACATGCTCCGGGGCCATGTGCCCCGGAACATGTGACTGACGTCATGAGAAGCCTATATTAATGCGGAGCGGACAGAAAGTATTACAGCGGGAGGAAGCGGCGCGTCAACATCGAGAAGGAGAAGAGAGAAGAAGACGGCGACGGGAAGACCGGCCCCTCCACTAGCAAAAGAAGTTAGTGGAGGGGCCGGCAGAAGAAAGAAGCGGGAGAAGAACCGGAGAGCGGGAGAAGAAGGCGGCGACGGAGAAGACCGGGCCCTCCACTAGCAAAAGAGCTAAAGAAGTTAGTGGAGGGGCCGGCAGAAGAAAGAAGCGGGAGAAGAACCGGAGAGCGGTAGAAGAAGAAGGCGACGGAGAAGACCGGGCCTCCGCTAGCAAAAGAGCTAAAGAAGTTAGCGGTGGTCCGGCAGAAGAAAGAACCTGAGAGCGCTGCGACGACACCGGAGACCCCCGAAGTCGGAAGAAGACCCCCAGAGCTGTGCAATAAAATACTTTAAAAAGCTGTGTGGTTTTTTTATTGCAATTTTTTTCCACCAGGTGAATGGGTAGGGGTACGATGTACCCCATACTCATTCACATAGGGTGGGGGGGCCGGGATCCGGGGGCCCCTTTATTGAAGGGGGCTCCCGGATTCCGATAAGCCCCCCGCTTGCAGACCCCGACAACCAACGGCCAGGGTTGTCGGGAAGAGGCCCTGTCCTCATCAACATGGGGGCAGGGGGTTCAGGAGGGAGGGGGCCGCTCTCTCGTCCCCCCCTCTTCCCCTGCGGCCTGCCAGGTTGTGTGCTCGGATAAGGGTCTGGTTTGGATTTTGGGGGGACCCCCACGCCGTTTTTTCGGCGTAGGGGTTCCCCTTCAAATCCAGACCAGACCCAAGGGCCTGGTATGCTCTTGGAGGGGGAACCCATGCCGTTTTTTTATTTAAAATTTGGCCTGGAGTTCCCCCTCAAGAGCAGCAGAGCACAAGTCGCATGCCAAAGTCGGATCATGCAAGACTGCGGTCCGACTTTGATCCGACTTTAATGATAGTCAATGGGCTGAAGTCGGATCAAAGTCGGACCAAAGTAGTACAGGGAGCATTCTCAAAGTCGGACCGACATGTGTCGGACCAGTTAAGACGGCTCCCATAGGGAAACATTGATTTTCACACGTCATGCAACATGAGCTCCCAATGTCGGAGCGTTTGTCGCCCCAGTGTGAACCAGGCCTCAGACCCTTTACTGTGACACTCATATTTAACTCAGGTGCTGTCCATTTCTTCTGATCATCCTTGAGGCCTGGTTCACACTGGGGCGACAAACGCTCCGACATTGGGAGCTCATGTCGCATGACGTGTGAAAATCAATGTTTCCCTATGGGAGCCGTCCTAACTGGTCCGACACATGTCGGTCCAACTTTGAGAATGCTCCCTGTACTACTTTGGTCCGACTTTGATCCGACTTCAGCCCATTGACTATCATTGAAGTCGGATCAAAGTCGGACCGCAGTCTTGCATGGTCTGACTTTGGCATGAGACTTGTGCTGTACTGCTCTTGAGGGGGAACTCCAGGCCAAATTTTAAATAAAAAACCGGCGTGGGTTCCCCCTCCGGGAGCATACCAGGCCCTTGGGTCTGGTCTGGATTTGAACGGGCACCCGTACGCCGAAAAACGGCGTGGGGGGTCCCCCCAAAATCCAAACCAGACCCTTATCCGAGCACACAACCTGGCAGGCCGCAGGGGAAGAGGGGGGGACGAGAGAGCGGCCCCCCCTCCCTCCTGAACCGTACCAGGCCGCATGCCCTCAACATGGGGGGTTTGGTGCTCTGGGGCAGGGGGGCGACCTGCGGCCCCCCACCCCAGAGCTCCCTGCCCCCATGTTGATGAGGACAGGGCCTCTTCCCGACAACCCTGGCCGTTGGTTGTCGGGGTCTGCGGGCGGGGGGCTTATCGGAATCCGGGAGCCCCCTTCAATAAAAGGGGCCCCCGGGTCCCGGCCCCCCCACCCTATGTGAATGAGTATGGGGTACATCGTACCCCTACCCATTCACCTGGTGGAAAAAAATTGCAATAAAAAAACACTACACAGGTTTTTAAAGTAATTTATTATACAGCTCCGGGGGTCTTCTTCCGACTCCGGCGCTCTTCTTCCGACTTCCGGGGTCTCCGGTGTCGTCTCCGCGCTCTCCGGTTCTTTCTTCCGCCGGGCCTCCGCTAACTTCTTTTTAGCTCTCTTGCTAACGGAGGCCCGGTCTTCCCGTTGTCTCGTCCGGCTCTCCGTTGTCCTTCTGCCGGCCCCTCCACTAACTTCTTTGTAGCTCTTTCGCTAGTGGAGGGGTCGGTCTTCCCGTCGTCGCCGTCGGCTTCTTCTCGATGTTGACGCGTCGCTTCTTCCCGCTGTAATACTGGCTCTCCGCTCCGCATTAATATAGGCTTCTCATGACGTCACAGTCACATGTTCCCATGACGTCACAGTCACATGCTCCGGGGCCATGTGCCCTGGAACATGTGACTGTGACGTCATGAGAAGCCTATATTAATGCGGAGCGGAGCGCCAGTATTACAGCGGGAGGAAGCGACGCGTCAACATCGAGGAGGAGAAGAGGGAAGAAGAAGCCGACGACGGGAAGACCGCGCCTCCGTTAGCAAAAGAGCTAAAAAGAAGTTAGCGGAGGCCCGGCGGAAGAAAGAACCGGAGAGCGGGAGACGACACCGGAGACCCCCGAAGTCGGAAAAGACCCCCGGAAGTCGGAAGAAGAGTGCCGGAGCTGTGTAATAAATTACTTTAAAAACCTGTGTAGTGTTTTTTTATTGCAATTTTTTCCACCAAGTGAATGGGTAGGGGTACGATGTACCCCATACTCATTCACATAGGGTGGGGGGGCCGGGATCCGGGGGCCCCCTTATTGAAGGGGGCTCCCGGATTCCGATAAGCCCCCCGCCCGCAGACCCCGACAACCAACGGCCAGGGTTGTCGGGAAGAGGCCCTGTCCTCATCAACATGGGGGCAGGGTGCTCTGGGGTGGGGGGGCCGCAGGTCGCCCCCTGCCCCAGAGCACCAAACCCCCATGTTGAGGGCATGCGGCCTAGTACGGTTCAGGAGGGAGCGCTCTCTCGTCCCCCCCTCTTCCCCTGCAGCCTGCCAGGTTGTGTGCTCGGATAAGGGTCTGGTTTGGATTTTGGGGGACCCCCACGCCCTTTTTTCGGCGTAGGGGCGCCCCTTCAAATTCAGACCAGACCCAAGGGCCTGGTATGCCTCTGGAGGGGAACCCATGCCGTTTTTTTTTTTTATTTAAAATTTGGCCTGGAGTTCCCCCTCAAGATTCATACCAAACACAGTGCCTGATATTGGCGGGGATCCAAGTCGGATCCCCGTTCATTGAAAGTCGGACATATGTCGGCTTCATGTCGCAGGGCAAAGTCGGATCCAAAGTAGGACGGATGTCGTGTCGCACTAGTGTGAACCCAGCCTCAGATGGTTCTACATCTTCATTTGAGTCCAGCTGTGTTTGGTTATACTGATTGGACTTGATTAGGAAAGCCACACACCTGTCTATATAAGCCCAGGTTCACACTGGGCAGCGAGAGTGAAGCCGTGCGAGTTCAGCTGAACTCGCACGATTTCACTCCCGCTGGTCAGTCCCGATTTCGACCGCGATTACAGAGACATCTGTGCGGGTTTCTGTACAGATGTCAATGTAAATCGCGGGCCAAAAATCGCGAAAAGTAGTACAGAAACTACTTTTTTAAATCGGTGCAGCGCCGCAGACGCCGTCTCGGGAGAGGCCTGGTGACCTGTCAGAGGGAAGGATTCCTTGCTCCGCAAGATAACCCTGTAAAGTGCCCATTGGCATCATCGGTTCTTTTACCACTTAAGCCCCGGACCAATACGGACCATAATGACCAGAGGTGATTTCACAATTTGGCACTGCGCTGCTTTAACTGGAAATTGTGCGGACATGCAATCTTGTACCCAAACGAAATTTGCGTCCTTTTCTTCCCACAAATAGAGCTTTCTTTTAACGATTTTTTTTTTTCCGATAAACGGAAAAAGACTGAAAATTTTGAAAAAAAAAAAAAAAAAGATATTTTCTACTTTTTGTTATAAGAAAAATCGAATAAACCCAATTTTAGTCATATATTTAGGCCAAAATGTATTCAGCCACATGTCTTTAGTAAAAAAAAGTCAATAAGCGTATATTTATTGGTTTGCGCAAAAGTTATAGCGTCTACAAACTAGGGTACATTTTCTGGAATTTACACAGCTTTTAATTTATGACTGCCTATCTCATTTCTTGAGGTGCTAAAATGGCAGGGCAGTACAAAACCCCCCCAAATGACCCCATTTTGGAAAGTAGACACCCCAAGAAAATTGCTGAGAGGCATGTTGAGCCCATTGAATATTTTTTTTTGTCCCAAGTGATTGAATAATGACTAAAAAAAAAAAAATTACGAAAAGTTGTCACTAAATTATATATTGCTCACACATGCCATGGTTATATGTGGAATTGCACCCCAAAATACATTTTGCTGCTTCTCCTGAGTACGGGGATACCACATGTGTGGGACTTTTTAGGAGCCTAGCCGCATACGGGACCCCGAAAACCAAGCACCGCCTTAAGGATTTCTAAGGGCACAAATTTTTGATTTCACTCCTCATGCCGCGTACACACGACCGCTTTTCTCGACGAGAAAAACGGCATTTTTTTTTTTCGCAGAGAAAAACGATCGTCTGTGGGCTTTATGTCGTTTTTCTCGTCTAGAAAAACGGCATAAAAAACGATGAGAAAATTTAGAACATGTTCTAAATTTTCTCAGCGTGTTTTCCAGCATTTTTTTCCGCGGCAGTTTTCCCATAGGGAAACACTGCCGCGGAGCCCACAGACAGTCGTTTTTCTCGTCAAGAGAAAAAATTACGGGAAAAACGACCGTGTGTAGGGAACCAAGCGGTTCCCTCGTTTTTCCTGTCATTATTCACGGCGGTTTTTTAACTGCCGTGAATAATGATCGTGTGTACGCGGCATCACTACCTATCACAGTTTCGAAGGCCATAAAATGCCAAAATAGCACAAAACGCCCCCAAATGACCCCATTTTGGAAAGTAGACACTCCAAGCTATTTGCTGAGAGGCATGGTGAGTATTTTACAGCTCTCATTTGTTTTTGAAAATGAAGAAAGAAAATAATTTTTTTTTTTTTTTTCAATTTTCAAAACTTTGTGACAAAAAGCGAGATCTGCAAAATACTCACCATACCTCTCAGCAAATAGCTTGGGGTGTCTACTTTCCAAAATGGGGTCATTTGGGGGGGGGGGGGGGGGGTTTGTGCCATCTGGGCATTCCATGGCCTCCGAAACTGTGATAGGCAGTGAGGAGTGAAATCAAAAATGTATACCCTTAAGCCCCGTACACACGGTCGGACTTTTGCCCAACAAACTTCGTTTTGAGCAAGTTGGACCAACAATCCGACCGTGTGTACGCTCCATCGGACAAACTTTTTTCGTTTGGTTTTGGATTTCATCGGACAAAAGTTGGGTCTGCAAACGGACAAACTTTTGCCCAACAAAAGTCCGATGGAGCAAAGTCTGACCGTGTGTACAGATAACCATCGGACTTTAGTCCGATGGCCAAACAACTAATGTTAAAATCAACCAACAATAGCAGAAGTTGACCAAAGGGTGGCAGTAAAGATCAAAAAAGAGCAGAAAAAACACGTGATGTTGTAAGAAGTTTTAAGAAAGTTTGCAGAAAAGTCTGAGCGTGTGTATGCTATGGGTGTTCCCTAACAACTCCGTTCGGACAAAAAAAACACAAAAAAGTCAGATGGAAGTCCGACCGTGTGTACGAGGCTTTAGAAAGCCTGAAGGCGGTGCTTGGTTTTTGGGGTCCCGTATGCGGCTAGGCTCCCAAAAAGTCTCACACGTGGTATCCCCGTACTCAGAAGCAACAGAATGTATTTTGGGGTGCAATTCCACATATGCCCATGGCATGTTTGAGCAATATATCATTTAGTGACAACTTTGTGCAAAAATAAATAAATAAATAAATAGTATTTTTTCCGCAACTTGTGTCAACATTTTAAATTATCCATGGACTCGACATGCCTCTCAGTATATAGCTTGGGGTGTCTACTTTCCAAAATGGGGTCATTTGGGGGGGTTTTGAACTGTCCTGGCATTTTATACACAACATTAGGAAGCTTACATCCACTCTTCTAACCACTTGAAGACAAAGCCCTTTCTGACACTTTTTGTTTACATGAAAACATTTTTTTTTTTTGCAAGAAAATTATGTTGAACCCCCAAACATTATATTTTTTTTAACTACTTGCTTACTGGGCACTTAAACCCCCTTCCTGCCCAGGCCAATTTTCAGCTTTCAGCGCGGTCACGATTTGAATGACAATTGCGCGGTCGTGCGATGTAACTCCCAAACAAAATTGACGTCCTTTTTTTCCCACAAATAGAGCTTTCTTTTGGTGGCATTTGATCACCTCTGCGGTTTTTATTTTTTGCGCTATAAACAAAAAAAGAGCGACGATTTTGAAAAAAACACAATATTTTTTGCTATAATAAATATCCCATTTATTTTTTTTTATATATTTTTCCTTAGTTTAGTCCGATACGTATTCTTCTACATTTTTTTTTTTTTTTTTTTTTTTTACCAAAAATATCGCAATAAGCGTTTATTGATTGGTTTGCGCAAAAGTTATAGCGTCTACAAAATAGGGGATAGTTTTATTGCATTTTTATTAATTTTTTTTTTTTACTAGTTATGGCGGCGATCAGCGATTTTTATTGTGACTGCGACATTATGGCGGACACTTTTGACACCATTTTGGGACCATTGTCATTTTTACAGCGACCAGTGCTATAAAAATGCACTGGTTACTGTAAAAATGACAATGGCAGGGAAGGGGTTAACACTAGGGGGCGAGTAAGGGGTTAAATGTGTGCCCTGGGAGTGATTACTACTGTGTGGGGGAGGGGACTGACTGGGGGAGGTGACCGATCTGTGTCCCTATGTACAAGGGACACAGCATCGGTCCCCTCTCCCTGACAGGACATGGATCTCTGTGTTTACACACAGAGATCCACGTCCCTGCTCTGTGTACACGCCGATCGCGGGTACCTGGCGGACATCGCGGCCGCCAGGCACGCGCATCGGCATCTCAGTGATGCGCAGGGCGCGCGCGCGTGCCGCTGGCGGCGCTCGCGCGCCCCCCAGTGGCCGAAATAGCCGAGGACGTCTATTGACGTCCTCCCGGATTTTCAGATCCACATTGTGGCCGTCATTTATCAATGGCCCGGATCTGAAGCGGTTAAAGCAAAGGCCCTACAGATTAAAATGGTGGGTGTTGCATTTTTTTTTTTCACACAGTATTTGCGCAGCGATTTTTCAAATGCATTTTTTTGGGAAAAAATACACTTTTTTTAAATTTTAATGCACTAAAACACACTATATTGTCCAAATGTTTGATGAAATAAAAAAGATGACCTTAGGCCGAGTACAAAGATACCAAACACGACATGCATTAAAATGTCGCACAAACGCGCAGTGGCGACAAACTACATACATTTTTAAAAGCCTTTACAGGTTACCACGTTAGATTTACAGAGGAGGTCTACTGCTAAAATGACTGCCCTCGATCTGACCTTCGCGGTGATACCTCACATGCATGATGCAATTGTTGTTTACATATGACGCCAGACCGACGCTTGCGTTCGCCATTGGGCAAGAGCAGGGCGGGACAGGGGGTGCTTTTTTTTTATTATTATTAATTTTGCTTTTTTATTTTATTTTTAAACTGTTTTTCCCATATTTTTTTTTTTTATCATTTTTATTGTTATCTCAGGGAACGTAAATATCCCCTATGATAGCAATAGGTAGTGACAGGTACTCTTTTTGAAAAAAACTGGGGTCTATTGGACCCTAGATCTTTCCTCTGCCCTCAAAGCATCTGACCACACCAAGATCGGTGTGATAAAATGCTTTCCCAATTTCCCAATGGCGCTTTTTATATCCGGGGGGGGGGGGGGGGGACATTCCCTCCCACTGCTTGTAAAAGCAGTCCAGAGGCTAATTAGCCGCTAGGATTGCTTTTACATGAAAGTCGGCCACTGGCTGAAAAGAATGATACCAATATGATACCTAAACCCGCAGGCATCAATCTGGTATAACCAAAGCCCAGCAACATACCAGTACGTTGCTGGTCCTTGTTGGACATGTATTGTAATCTTTTTTTTCATGCAGCCTGTTGGCTGAACGATAAAAAGATGTTGATCGGTGGGTATGCCCACCATTAGAATACCTCCCTTCATTCACCCACTTCTAATGATGGGCATACATGCACCATTTATATATGCCGAAGCATGGGGGCATCCTCCCGCAAAAGTTATGCCGCACACACATGGTCAGACTTTTCCACGGGCATGCCTCCGTCGGAATTTTGACCGTATGTACGCGGCATTAGGAGCAAAATCGTGCCTCCGCCCCTGCTGCCCCCATGCTTCGGCATATATGCTCTTTTTTTTTTTTTTTTACTGTGGTGGTGAAATCACCTCCTACAGCACTGGAGTCGCAGGGATCAGGCCTGTCTCTGCGAACGCTGCAGTTATGTGTGTTGTGTTTTGTAAGTGACAGTGATCGATCGATACTGCACTTGGGTGGCCTGGGCTGGACGGAGGGGCAAAACGCAGGTGCTAGCAGGTATCTGGGCTGATCCCGCCAACACTGTGTTTTTGGGAACCCTAAACTGCTGGGGACGCTAGTATAGATCTGATCAGATCAGATATTGATCTGTTCAGATACTATACCACTAAGGGAGGTGTATGCTTCACGTGTGGGTGTTAGCGTTACTGGCACTAACCTGACGCTGCCTGGGGCGACGCAGACCCTCTCTGACGCTAAAACCTAATTGATAATCACCCGCCGGGCGATCAGGGGGTTAAACCTTTATTGGGTTATATACGGTGGGTGCCCTGACACTATAAAAAGCAAACTAACTAACCAGCGTCACCCGTAACACTTATATGGTGATCACTGGTGAAAGGGTTAACTAGGGGCAATCAGGGGGTTAAACCTTTATTAGGTAATATATGGGGGTACCTGACGCTATATAAAAACCTGACGGGGAACCTAAATAACAAAATAACTAACTGGCTAACCAGTGTCACCAGTAACACTTATACGGTGATCACTGGTGAAAGGGTTAACTAGGGGCAATTAGGGGGGTTAAAACCTTTATTATATAATATATGGGGGTATTTGACGCTATAAAAACCTGCAGCGAACCTAAAAAAAATACTGGCTACCTATCGGCATCACCGACACTAAGACAGCGATCAGAAGAAAGATCGCTTTGTGACACTGGCAAAAGGGGGTGGATCAAGGGGTTAAACCTTTATTGGGGGGGGGGGTTAGGGGGCTACACTGGACCTAAAACACTCTGCCCTGACACCTTTACAGTCACAAATGTCACTGATTGCAGTGATCAGTAAATAAATGGTCACTGCAATCAGTGACACTGACTGGGAGGTGATCAGGGGGGGCGATCGTGTGCCTATGTGTGTGGTGTCAGTGTGCTGTTTAGTGCACTAACCTCTGTGTCTTCTCTCATGCGGCGCTCGGTATATGTGAGCGCCGCATGAGAGATGACATCACTTCCTCCTGCCTGTGTAAACATTACACAGGCAGAGGAAGCTTTTCATTCGCCGGGAGCAATCGCGAGGGGGTGGCCGGAAACGAATGGCCGCCCCCTCATCACGGATCACTCCCGCACCGAGAACCACCGCTTACTGTATAGAAGGGGGGTCCGATTGGACCCCCCAACTATACGAAGGCAGGCACGTACAGGTACGTGATTGTGCCTGTCCGTGCCATTCTGCCGACGTATATATACAGTAAGCGGTCGTTAAGTGGTTAAGTTTTACAGAGGTTCAAGTAAAGTTCTGGATTTAGGAATAACAGGATTCTCCTCTATTAGAGGATCTCCTGAACCCGTCCCAGGCGGTACACAAAGTTTCAGTATAGTTCGAGCTCCACTCCAGCTGCTAGAACTGTGAGAGGGACCTATCCGGGTGAGCTAAACCCACTCGGGATCGAGTGGCGACGAGTAAGCCAAGTGATATGTGCCTGAATCTACCTCCTAACTTCGCTAGCTTCTTTTTCTCTTTAATTTCCTCATTAACTGAGGCAAAGGAAAATAAACTATTTGTTGAAGTTGTGTGGACATTGACTTTCTCTGGGGAAGGAACATGGACTTTTCCCTATACTCTAGGGATGAGAACCAATGGATGGAGGTAACTCGCTGCAGGACCCAAAATTATGGAACACCGCTCAACCTTCTAAATTAGGAGGATCCGGGCATGTGGCACGGTGTGCCTTTACCCTGCAAGGTGGAGGTAAGCAGGAGAAAATGGTCCGTGTGCTATATATATATATATATATATATATATATATACACACACACACACACACACACATACACACACACACATATACACACACACACACATTATATATATATATATATATATATATATATATATATATATATATATATATATATATATATATATATATACACACACACACACACACACACGTAGCGGGTATATACTTTTAAATTCTGGTGAAGACACCAGTGATGTATAGTTCCCTGCGGCCCAGCAGGTGGCACTGTAACTTTGGGCCGGGGTTGAACCATCGCTGCAGTGCCGTACCCTTTGTTGTCTCTCGCAGCGGTTGTACGGGGGGGCGGGGAACCCGCCGTGCATCCTGGGAGAGGGTATAAAGGGGGCGGACATCTTCACCACGAGGTTCGAGTCCCAGGCACCTTCAGCCTGAGGGCTGCTGTTCGCGGTCGGGGTCCAAGCGGCCTAGGCCTGGAGTTCGTGTTCCATCCCAGACACCTTCAGTCTGGGGTGAGGTACTCAGCCGGAGGCCTGGGGCCCAGTACCTTCCGCTGGGTCCCGCGAGGGAGGGATTGTCCTAGGGGGCCCTGGGAGAGGGGCACCCAAATCCAGTGGCGTAAAGGACCGGAGGAGGGACTCATCCGAAGACCTGGTGCAGCAGATTGCCAGTGCCGGATGAACCTCTGGACACCGCCCGGAGGGATATCTTCCCAGATAGGGGCCAAGTTCAGAGAGGAAGGTGGTTCATATTCTATGACCGGTGGCAGCGGTCCAGCTATTCAACTCAGGTCAGTGGCAGAGGCCTGCTATTAGGCCTGTGGCAGGGGCCTCAACGGTTCATCCGGTCGGTGGCAGTGACCAAAACTCACGGTCGGTGGCAGAGACCGTGCGCCAGGCCTATTCGCTAGCAAAGGAATAGGAGAGTTCAGTTGTGCCTGGGCCTACTCGTATCCACACCCCTGTTTGTTCATTATTGAAAGTTCAACTGATTGTGTTCACCCTGCAAGAAAATAAATAAAGGAGTGTTGGACTTTCGATTGGTGTGGGGCTCTATGTTATTGGCAGACACATCTCCACAGAACAACTAAGGCTTTGTATGCAGTGAACAGACCCGGAGGTAATTCAAGTGACTTTGCTCAACCCTCATACACATACGAGGGGAGAGCTTGGCGTAGTGTTCCTGCACTCTCCTAGGTACCCCTAGACACAAGCCATTCACAATAGGCGAGAGGGGGAGTGAGGCTCCGCTACATATATAATGTTGTTAATATTCATTTTTAACCCACTGGAGCTGGTGAATCTGGAAGGGACATATTTCAGTGTAACGGCTGTGAAATCTTCAGATCTCACTTTTATAAAAACTGGCCGTTTGTGACAAAACGATCATGTGCTGTGATGAGAAGTGTTCTCTGCTCCTTATCTTAGCTATATAAACTGGTACACCCAAGAGATCAGCTGTGATACTGAGGATCACAGCTGATCTCCGTTTTATAAACGGACACCTAAGACCCCTTTCACACTGGGACGGTTTGCAGGCGCTATTGAGCTAAAAATAGCGCCTGCAAACTGACTCCAAGGCCCCTTTCACACTGGGGCATTTTTCAGGTGTTTTGCCGCTAAAAATATCGCCTGAAAAACACCTGAAAAAATCCTGCCTTGCAGTCTTCAATGTGAAAGCCTGAAGGCTTTCACACTGAAGTGGTGCACTAGCAGGACCACTCCAAATGTCCTGCTAGCCGCATCTTTGGAGCGGTGTGTTTACCATTTCTCCACGGCTGCTGCCCATTGAAATCAATGGGACAGCTCGGCTATACCTAGTGTGAAAGGGGCCTAAACAGCGGCTGCTGTTTCTCCAGCGTGAAAGCCCGAGGGCTTTCACGCTGGAGCGGTGCGCTAGCAGGAGCGCTCCAAAAGTCCTGCTAGCCGCATCTTTGGAGCGGTGCGTTTAACGCTTCTCCACCGCTCCTGCCCATTGAAATCAATCTGACATCGCGGTTATACCGCTGGCAATGCGCGGGGGTTTAAACCGCACTGCTAGCGGCCGAATATCGCCGCAATTCCAACAGTAAAGCGGCGCTTTACCGCCACCGCACCTCCCGCCCCACTGTGAAAGGGGCCATGGCATCTGCTTCATGGGCTCACATGTGGACATCTAGAAGACTTTTTGAAGAGAAAGTGCCTACAGCGGGCTTTGCACAATTTCCACAATTGGCAACACTAATTACTTCTCCCATCAATTAACGTGAGAAAGCCAGTAATGGCTTCCTCCACATAGCATTACCTTGCTCCAGGCATGGCTTGCCTTTAGGCGCCCTGTCAGCCCCGAAAACAGTGAAGGTGTGGGTGTCATCAGTTAAGCGCAGGCTGACGTCTCGCTCTTGCCGTACTTCAATCACCCGGCCCTGCATCCACACTAGACTGACCTCCACCTCTACACCGTCTCTCATTTTCAACCAGAAAGAAGGAGAAGCACCGAGCCGTTTCTTACACTCCTTGAGCCGAGCTGCCACCATCTTCATCGGAGGACAGCTAAACTGTGTCCAACTGCAGGAGAGCTGGCTATCTGTATTGTCCATGATGGATATCAAAGAAGCGGCAGCTCTGATGAAACACCGTCAATAAATTAAACTAGCCACTCTGCCTCTCATCTCGGCCTGTCTACGGCGGCGGCCATTTTTTTGGAGACCACGTTTTATGCCAATTATAAAGCTGCAGAATTTAATGTTTTTTTAACAACACCAGGGATGGTTCTTACAAGCAAGTGTGTGTTCTGTGGCTGTTGAGTGGAAATCCTCAATTCTCTGCCCCCAGTTAACCCGGAGCAGTGATCTTGTACTGTAAAGTGTGATCGGCAGACGCAGAGAAGTTTCATTGTTGGAACATATAGGCACTGGGCTGTATCCGGGGGCAGAGGGCTGAGGATTTTTGGTGTATTGATCAACATACAGGACACACTTCATTGCTTGTAAGCAGGGCCGGTGATCTGCCGACAAACGTCCCCCCGGCGGATTCTGCCCCCAACTGTACTGCGCAGGCGCGGCGCTTGCGCAGTACGAACGTCAACGAGCTTCCGAAAATAGCCGAACGTGTAGAGCTGAGAGTCAGCTCTACACGGCACCTGCGTGGACCTAGATGTAAGTGGCCAGTCGGCCTCACGTCCTCGCTTCGCTCGGACGGCTCGCTACGCTCGCTCGGCCTCCTGGCTCTTTTTTTAACATCCTCCATGTCCACGGGGATGGTAAAGAAAGAGCCTGGATGTCAGCAGTGTAGCACAATTTGGTGTGCGCAGGCGCCATGTAGAGCCGACTCTCAGCTCTACATGTTCGGCTATTTTCGGAAAAAGCGCCGCGCCTGCGCAGTACAGAGCGGGCAGAATCCGCAGGGGGGCATTGCTCGGCAGTACACCGGCCGGTGCAAGGATTTTTGACACCCTAGGTGAAATGTTATTTTGCTGCCCCTTCTTGGCTCCTCTCCTGACTCCACCCTCTTTGCCAGTGTTAAAGCGGAGTTCCACCCATATAAAAGTTAGCAGCAACAAAAAGTGTAGCTGCTGACCTTTATTAATCGGACACTCACCTGTCCCATGGTCCAGCGATGCGGGCGTACAAAGCCCGCTCCTTTCCCCCTCCTCTCCGCGTCCCCGGCATTGTCACTGTGGACGCCCGGCTGTGGCTTCACAGTAGGGCACACACTGCGCATGCGTGAGCCGCACTGTGACTGGCCGGGCAATCATCTGGGACCTGTGACGTGTCCCAGAAAATTGCAGAAAGGGAGGGGGGAGAGGTGAACTTCCTTCCAGCACCATGGTGCCCCGGGAGGAAGTGGGAGCTGGATCCCTCTAAAAAGAGGGTTTCCGCCCCCCCAAAAAATGACATGCCAAATGTGGCATGTCAGAGGGTCACCATCACTTAAAGCGGAAGTTCCATTTTTGGGTGGAACTCCACTTTAAATAGTTTGATTCAACCCTCTAACTGCCCCCACTGAAGACAGCAGGACCAGATGCCACTGAAGAAGATGAGAAAGCCAAGGATCATCTTCTCCAGGTTGCAACTCAGTGTTTGATCAGGCTGGTGCCACTGGATTAAATGATCAAAATGAAGAAGGCGCCGACCTATAATTGGTTAACATATGACTGCTGCCCCTTTAAGTGTGGATCACACTATGAATAGTAAAGTGAGGCGCTGTTATATTACCATAAAATTATATCCACCTGCCAATCGTGAATTCTTCCAAAAAAGCTTATGAAAATGTGGTTTCTGTAACCCACTTCTACTTGTAAAAAATTTGTTGCAATGTGAAGTGCTCAAAAGATATGTGTATACAACACACTAAGAGCCAGATCACCCAGGGGCGACTCTTCAGGCGACTCAGCCGCCTGACAAGTCGCGCTCCACTCTCTTCAATGGAACCGTTCTAATAGGAGCGACGCAAGTCGCTCCGACTTAGAAAAAGGTTCTTGTACAACTTTGGGGGCGACTTGCATTGACTTCAATACAGAAGTCATTTTGCAAGTCGCCTCTGAAGTCGTCTTCAGATCGCCTTGCCGAGTCGCCCCCAAAGTCATGCCACCTGTGTGTGAACCGGCTCTTACTGTACATAAAGATTATCTAAAAATATTTTTAGATCAATAGCATTTTATCAAAATACATAAAATTGCACCTATATGAGGCTGTGACCAACACACAAAATGAACCCAAAAAGGATTTATTTTTATTTTTATGAAATGCGATACAAATACTGAAAAAAGATAACATTAAATAAAAAACACAGTCCACTTTGCTGCAAAGATAGTCACTGGCTGCCTGGAGGAAGAGAAATTATATATAATTGATCAATGTACTCTGTACAGCTCTGCACAGTACAGGAAAATGCATTGTTTCAAAGGATTTCAAGGTAAAGCTGTGGTACTCCTCCGTGATGAAGAGTGGAAGAAAAGTTTGGAAACATGCAAAGAGAAGGAAGGGGAGATTGTCCCTGGATATGTGCTCCTGGAAATGAGAACCATTCTCCTTGAAAAAGGTGATTTTCTAGAAGACGTTCTATATGTTGAACTGGGGTTAGGAAGAGAGAGAGAGAGAGAGGAGGGGGTAAGTGGAAGTGCACACACTCACTTGGAATGCTCCTGGGGGCTCTCTGGCTCACTCCGGAGCTCAGTGGCGGTGCGTCCATAGTGGGCGCAGGAGCGCCGCCCCCTCTCTCTCCTGCGCCGTCACTCACAACAACAATACATAGGTTCATGCATTGCATGAACCTATGTATTGTCGTCGGCGCTGCCGCCCACTATTCAGATTGCTGGCCCCTTGTTGAGCGCCGGCCATCTGAATAAAAGTGGCTGGTTGGTTTTCAAAAGTGCTTGTCAGAGCCAGCGGCTCTGATAGGCTTCCCGATTACAGCCTGAGGGCTGTAATCGGCTTCCAAATAGTTAACCAGGGGACGCGTTCCTTGGTTAACACTGACAGGCGTCTCAGCCAATCAGGTTCATGGGTCTGGTTACCGGTAACCTGATTGGCTGAAGCGACATCGAGGGCGGGAGAAGACATCGAGGATGGAAGAAAGACGGCGCTGACCCGAGGAAGGTAAGTGCAGGGCTAGGGGGGAACTGGCTGCATTTAGGGACAAACTGGCTGCATTTGGGGACAAACTGGTTGCATTTGGGGGGAAACTGGCTGTATTTGGGGGGAAACTGGCTGCATTTGGGGGAAACTGGCTGCATTTGGGGGAAACTGGCTGCATTTGGGGGGATAGTGGCTGCATTGGGGGACAAACTGGCTTTATTTGGGGACAAACTGGCTGCATTTGGGGAAAAACTGGCTGTATTTGGGGGGAAACTGGCTGCATTTGGGGACAAACTGGCTGCATTTGAGGGGAAACTGGCTGTATTTGGGGGGAAACTGGCTGTATTTGGGGACAAACTGGCTGTATTTGGGGGGAAACTGGCTGTATTTGGGGGGAAACTGGCTGCATTTGGGGACAAACTGGCTGTATTTGGACAGAAACTGGCTGTATTTGGGGGGAAACTGGCTGCATTTGGGGACAAACTGGCTGCATTTGGGGGGAAACTGGCTGCATTTGGGGGGAAACTGGCTGCATTTGGGGAGAAACTGGCTGCATTTGGGGAGAAACTGGCTGCATTTGGACAGAAACTGGCTGCATTTGGACAGAAACTGGCTGTATTTGGGGACAAACTGGCTGTATTTGGGGGGAAACTGGCTGTATTTGGGGACAAACTGGCTGCATTTGGGGAAAAACTGGCTGTATTTGGGGGGAAACTGGCTGCATTTGGGGACAAACTGGCTGCATTTGAGGGGAAACTGGCTGTATTTGGGGGGAAACTGGCTGCATTTGGGGACAAACTGGCTGTATTTGGGGGGAAACTGGCTGTATTTGGGGGGAAACTGGCTGCATTTGGGGACAAACTGGCTGTATTTGGACAGAAACTGGCTGTATTTGGGGGGAAACTGGCTGCATTTGGGGACAAACTGGCTGCATTTGGGGGGAAACTGGCTGCATTTGGGGGGAAACTGGCTGCATTTGGGGAGAAACTGGCTGCATTTGGGGACAAACTGGCTGCATTTGGACAGAAACTGGCTGCATTTGGACAGAAACTGGCTGTATTTGGGGACAAACTGGCTGTATTTGGGGGGAAACTGGCTGTATTTGGGGGGAAACTGGCTGTATTTGGGGACAAACTGGCTGCATTTGGGGACAAACTGGCTGACTGGCTTAAAGCGGTAGTAAACCGCACCAAATTGTATTTTTAAAACCTGCACGGTAAAGGCATAATGTGCTAGTATGCATCACATACTAGCAAATTATAAAATACTTTCCTTAACCACTTCAATACAGGGCTTTTTGTACCTATTCAATACCGGGCCTATTTTGGCACTTCTCTCCTACATGTACAAATCATCATTCTTTTGCTAGAAAATTACTCAGAACCCCCAAACATTATATATGTTTTTTTAGCAGACACCCTAGGGAATAAAATGACGGCCATTGCAACATTTTTTCTTGCACAATATTTGCGCAATAATTTTTCAAACGCCTTTTTTAAAAAAAAAAATGGTTTCATGAATTAAAAAATAACAAAACAGTAAAGTTAGCCCAATTTTTTGGGAAAATATGAAAGATAATGTTACGCCGAGTAAATAGATACCTAACATGTCACGCTTTAAAATTGCGCACACTCATGGAATGGCGCCAAACTTCGGTACTTAAAAATCTCCATAGGCGACGCTTTAATTTTTTTTACAGGTTGCCAGGTTAGAATTACAGAGGAGGTCTAGTGCTAGAATTGTTGCACGCGCTCTAACGCACGCGGCGATACCTCACATGCGTGGTTTGAACAGCGTTTACATATGTGGGCGACTTACGTGTGCATTCGCTTCTGATCGCGAGCTACCAGGGACAGGGGCGTTTTAATTTTTTTTTTATTATTATTTTTTTTTTTTTACTTATTTATTTATTTTTTTACAATGATTTTACTTTTTTTTTTTTTTGATCACTTTTATTCCTATTACAAGGAATGTAAACATCCCTTGTAATAGGAATGTGTGTGACAGGTTCTCTTTATTGAGAGATGCGGGGTCAATAAGACCCCACATCTCTCCTCCAGGCTGGAAAGCATGAGATCAGTGAAATTTTTTTCACTGATCTCATACTTACAGCTGCAATGGCGGCTTTGTTTACATTTGAGACCCGGGCGTGACGTCATCACATCGCGCCCGGGCCTCCGACGATCATAGAGATGACTGGTGACCATCTGGTCACCAGTCATCTCTATGCTCATCACGTGACCCCACCAACGACGCCGGAAGATTCGCTCCGGGTCCCCGATCGCACAGGGGAGCCCGGAGAAGCACCGGATGGCGGCGGGAGGGGGGGTGTCCCCTCCCGCCGCCTATAAGAACGATCAAGCGGCGGAACCGCCGCTATGATCATTCTTATTGTGTACAGAATCGCCGGCACTTCAAAAGGATATCTGAATGATGCCTCTAGCTGCAGGCATCATTCAGATATCCCCCTACAAAGCCGAGGACATCATATGATGTCCACCCAGGATGGGAGATCCCATCTGTGGACGTCATTTGACTATGGCTGGGTAGGGAAGTGGTTAAAGCGGAGTTCCACCCAAAAATGGAACTTCCGCTTTTCGGAACCCTCCCCCCCTCCGGTGTCACATTTGGCACCTTTCAGGGGGGAGGGGGGTGCAGATACCTGTATAATACAGGTATTTGCACCCACTTCCAGGCAGTGACTCCCCCCCCCCTGCTGTGTTCTGGGAAACACACGGCTCCCAGAACAGAGCGGGGACCAGTAGAATAGTGTAGCGCGGCTCACGCATGCGCAGTAGGGAACAGGGCAGTGAAGCTGCAACGCTTCACTACCCAATTCCCTCACAGACGATGGCGGCGGGGGTAGCCGAGAGATGAGCGATTGCTCGCCTTCGGCTGCCGACATCACTGGACTCCAGGACAGGTAAGTGTCCATTTTTTAAAAGTCAGCAGCTGCAGTATTTGTAGCTGCTGACTTTTTAAAAAAAACAAAGCCCTCCGGTGCCGCACTTAGCATAGTTGCCAACATTGTAAAAAAATGTATAGGGACACTTTTTTGTCTGTAGGTGGAGTACTATTATAATTAGGGGGCGGGGCATTCATTTTTAGGGGAAAGGAAAGTGAGGCGTGGTTTAAACTAATAGTGGGCGTGGCTAAAAGGGGGTGTGGTCCGAGTCTGCGATGAAAGAGGAATGGAGGGAGAAAGAAAGAAATAGGGAGGGAAGGAGAGAGAGAAGGGAGGAAAGAAAGAGGAATGCAGGAACAGCAGGCCCAGATCCTACACCACAATAGAAATATGTGAATTCCATAAAGTTTAGCAATCAGCAGATAAAGATACAACAAACATCTGGCGTTAGCGCTTCAATTATCATGGCACCATGGTTGTTATGGTGTCAGGATGATCGAAGCGCATTATTTCTATTATTACATTGTAATATAAAATTAAATAGTTCAACTCACCATATTGTAAAATAAGTGGGAGCCCTGAGCGTGTCACTTGCCACGTCGACTGCCACCAGATGCCATCCGGTGTCCCCAGCAGAGTCCCTCCTTACATCAGGCATTCCCAGCAGAGTCCCTTCTTATATCAGGTGTCCCCAGCGGAGTGCCTCCTTACATCAGGTGTGCCCAGCGGAGTGCCTCCTTAGATCAGGTGTCCCCAGCGGAGTGCCTCCTTAGATCAGGTGTCCCCAGCGGAGTGCCTCCTTAGATCAGGTGTCCCCAGTGGAGTGCCTCCTTAGATCAGGTGCCCCTAGTGCAGTGGAGTCCCTTAGCTCTGCCTCTCACAGAACAGCAGCAGACCATGGTTGGGGAGGGTT
The DNA here is from genome assembly GCA_029206835.1 of Rana muscosa. Lineage (NCBI taxonomy): Eukaryota > Metazoa > Chordata > Amphibia > Anura > Ranidae > Rana > Rana muscosa. Next base: position 236,467,617 of record CM055127.1, on the reverse strand, counting down.
GGCGGCAGCTCCATTTGTATAACTTAATCCCCGTACACACGGTCGGACTTTTGCCCAACAAACTTCGTTTCAAGCAAGTTGGACCAACAATCCGACCGTGTGTACGCTCCATCGGACAAACTTTTTTTTCGTTTGGTTTTGTTTTCATCTGACAAAAGTTAGGTCTGCAAACGGACAAACTTTTGCCCAACAAAAGTCCGATGGAGCAAAGTCCTACCGTGTACAGAAAAACATAGGACTTTTGTCCGATGGACAAAACAACTAATGTTAAAATCAACCAACAATAGCAGAAGTTGACCAAAGGGTGGCGATAAAGAGCAGAAAAGAGCAGAAAAACCATGTGATGTTGCAAAAAGTTTTGGGAAAATTTGCAGAAAAGTCCTGTGGTGTGTATGCTATGGGTGTGCCCGGCCAACTCCGTTCGGACAAAAATCCACGGAAAAGTCCGATGGAAGTCCGACCGTGTGTATGGGGCTTTAGTATGACTTAGGGTTGCCACCTCATCCCTTTAAACCCAAACACCTTTGAATTACCCAGGTTCTGAGGCTAATTAAATGCAGATAAGGCACCAAGTGAGTTTAATTACCACCTTAATCAGCCACAGAACCTGTGTAATTAATATGTGTTCAGGCTTAAAAGGGATGAGGCGGCAACCCTAGCCGCACTGTCACCGCTGACAGGCGCTTTCATCTTCACCCGGTCTTCCTACCGGGTTTGTTTTCTCCGGTCATTTGATTGGCCGCGCCACGATGACGTCACTCCCACGCATGCGCACGGGAGTCATGGAGCACGGCACGAAGCTCTGAAGGGACGACATGGGTATACCATCCCTTCAGAGCACATGCGCTGGTGACATCACCAGCTGCATGAAGTATGAATATCTCCAAAACCGTGCAGGTTTAGGAGATATTCACTGTACCTACAGGTAACCCTTATTTAGCTTACATGTAGGACCAATTTTCGAAAAAAGCTTTACTCCCACTTTAACCCCTTCCTGCCTGTCCTAGCATCCTTTTAAACAGCTCTGAATGCCTGGGGAAGGGGAGCAAGAAGGATTGGTGATCATGTGACCATCAAAAGCCTACTCCGCCATCTACCGATCTTTAGCGTAGACCATGGACTGTCTTTGTGCTGGGAGTGTGCAGTGAGTGCGCTCTCAGCACATAAACATCAGTCACCCAGCCGATGCATACAGTATGTGCGGTCATTAATGCCTACCATTTTGCTGCTGCCCATGTGTGTTGGGCGCTCTTAAAAGAGTTAGCCACTTCAATACCGTGCACTTTTACCCCCGTTTTTCAGTTTTCAGCTTTCAGGGCTGTCACACTTTGACAATTGTGCGGTCATGCAACATTGTACCCAAACAAAATGTTTATCTTTTTGTTCACACAAATATAGCTTTCTTTTGGTGGTGTAGCAGGTGCCGCTCAGCCTGCCCATGGCCCTGTATCTCCTGCTGCAGCCCGAGACTTACACAAGCACAGGCAGGCTAACAGGGACAGCCTGTCAGCTACTGCAGGGGAATTCCCCCTCTCCTTTTCTATCTCTCACTATGTAGTGAGTGAGAGGCATTCACAGACACGGCCACCCACTCAGTTCTCTCCCCTGTTTCTCCATTGGCAAGGGGAGCTGGCCAATCCAGGGAGGACTGCAAGAACCGTAAGGAACTCTGGGACATATAGTCCCCAATACAGGCTGCCTGTCAGGAAGGGCATACCAGAAATGTCAATGGCGATATCGGCGCATCTTCGCGCATGCGCGGTAGTGGCGCATCAGCGCACGCATCTTCGCGCATGCGCGATAGCGGGGCACGCGCAGGAGCGCGCGGCGGCGGCTCTTGGCGCCAGATGGGGCTATTTAAAGGGGCTGATGGCTGGGCTCTGTGCTGTTCGGTCTACAGCATTACCTGAGACCTCTGACCCCTGCTTACCTGTATCCTGCTCCAGCTGACCCTTCCTGGCTTGTTTGACCATTCCTGCTGATCTACCTGCACCTGACCCTCGGCCTGTGTTGACTACGTTCCTGCCTGCTCCTCCTGCTACCTTGTTGCCAGCCCGTTGCCGAACCTGCCTGTACCTGAGACCTGCCAGCTGCCTAAACCCGCTCATACCTGATCCTGCTCCAGTACTTACCTGTACCTGAGACCTGCCAGCTGCCTAAACCTGCTCATACCTGATCCTGCTCCAGTACTTACCTGCTTGGGACTGGTGTACCCACGCTTCCAGCCCATCTGACCGCACCTGCCTGAGCTCCAGTTGTCAGTCTGTCAGCTGTTTCCGGATCCGTTCCAGTCTCCGTCCCAGCTCCGGTCCAGCGCGCCACCAGCAACTCTACCAGGCTCTCGTGCGACTCTGCACTCCTGCGCCTCCTGTCTTCACTACTAGGGGCCTCGAGTGAGAGGTGTAAGGGAGGCCTCCCTCTGCATAATCAGACTCTTCCACCAGGTACGTGACAGTACCGAACAGCCACGTCAGAGTCTGTGCAGGGAGCCTCTTCCATGGAGGGTTTCCGCTTACACCATGAAGACCTCACCCAGACTGTTGAAATCGCACAAAATGCATATACCCGACTGGAAGAAAGCATCCAGGCTCTTTCCTCACCTATCACGGCCCCGCAAAGAGCTACTTCAGCAATAGCAATGTTACCTCCAGAAACCGGGGTTCCTGCGCCTGAAAGATTCACCGGTGATCACTGACTACGAGGGCAGAAGTCAGAGAGACCTATGAGGTCGTCCTGTCCAGCCGGGAAATTAGCCCGAGCCTCTAACATCAGCAGCCTGACATCTTCTACCACTGCTGCACCCACATCTGATGTCCCTGAACCCAGGCAACTCGGAGTGCCCCGTCCCTCACTTTCCCCTGAGGAACGTCAACGCCGACAACACGAAAACCTCTGCCTGTATTGTGGGAAACCAGGGCATTATGTGAGGTCATGTCCAGCCAAGATCCGCAAGGGTCGAATTATCTTCTCTGCCAGCACGCCCATCCTGCCAACCCACCTGGCTCTCCCCATTGTATTACAGCTTCCGGGAAGAAGTATTCCTGTCTCCGCTATAATAGACTCTGGTGCCTGTAGCTGCTTTATGGACTTGTCTTTCATCACAAAACATCAAATCCCTTTGCAACCTAGGGCCCAGGGACTTTCAGTACATCTGGCCGACGGGTTTGCTATCAAATCCGGACTAGTGACTCAGCAGACTATACCCTTGCCTGTCATTATTGCAGATAGTCACAAGGAATTGTTACGCCTGGATGCCATCGCATCCGCGCTGTTCCCCGTAATCCTTGGCATGCCATGGCTCCAAGCACATAACCCTCTTATCAACTGGGTCGAAGGGGAGGTTAAGTTTCACTCTTCCTACTGCCTCCAACACTGCTTGCCGAAATTCTCTCCTGATCTGCCATCCTTGTTATGCTTGGACTCTGATGTTGAAACACGCTTATCTGTACCAGTTGCATACCATGACTTTTTAGATGTCTTTAGCAAGAAAGGAGCTGAAACTCTCCCTCCACATCGGCCATATGACTGCCCGATTGATCTCATCCCAGGTGTTGAGGTCCCTTTTGGAAGGATTTTTCCTCTGTCAGAATTGGAGCTTGTCGCCCTAAAAGATTATATAGACGATAATCTAAAGAAGGGCTTCATCCGCCCCTCCACTTCTCCAGCAGGAGCGGGTATCTTCTTTGTGGAGAAGAAGGATCATTCCCTTCGCCCATGTATAGATTATCGTGAACTCAACAAAGTTACGGTCAAGAACCGTTATCCCCTGCCCTTGGTACCCGAATTGTTCCAGAGGTTGGGAGCAGCAACCATATTTACAAAACTGGATCTCCGAGGGGCGTATAATCTGGTACGGATCCGGGAGGGAGACGAGTGGAAGACGGCTTTTCGCTCCCGATTCGGACATTTTGAATATCTGGTGATGCCGTTCGGCCTATGCAATGCCCCAGAAACATTCCAGCACTTTATCAACGACATCTTCCGTGATTACCTAGACCTGTTCGTTGTAGTGTATCTGGACGACATCTTAATTTTCTCTGCTTCCCTTGATGACCACCGCAGACATGTTAAAAATGTATTGAGCAGACAACGACAGCACGGGCTATACGCCAAGCCAGAGAAGTGCGAGTTCGAGCGACAAAGCATTACTTTTTTGGGACTAATCCTCTCCACCGAAGGTGTCAAGATGGACCCACAAAAGGTCACTGCCATCTTAGACTGGCCAGCCCCAGTGGACAAAAAGGGCATCCAACGCTTTGTCGGGTTCTCGAACTTCTACCGAAAATTCATCAGGGGATTTTCAGCCATCATATCACCGATCACACAACTGACCAAACAAGGCATCCGTTTCCAGTGGTCTCCTGAAGCTCAAAATGCTTTCGAGTCTCTTAAGAAACTATTCACTTCCGCACCGGTCCTGAAGCACCCTGACCCAGCATTACCCTATCTATTGGAAGTAGACGCGTCAGAAACGGCAGTCGGAGCAGTACTATTCCAAAGGCGGGGACCCAAAGCTTTGTTACACCCAGTCGCCTTTTTCTCCCGCAAACTGTCTAACTCTGAAAGGAATTATGATGTCGGAGACAGAGAACTTCTGGCCATTAAAAATGCATTGGAAGAGTGGAGGTACCTTTTAGAAGGAGCAGCGCACCCGATCCTAATCTATACGGATCATAAGAACCTGGAATATCTGAGGACTGCCAAGAGACTCAAACCATGCCAGGCTAGATGGGCACTCTTCTTTTCCAGGTTCTCTTTTCATCTCACGTACAGGCCAGGATCTAAAAACACCAAACCTGATGCACTCTCTCGGATGTTCTGTGTTACCAGGGAATCCGCACCGCTCGACACTATCCTGTCCTCTGAGAACTTCCTGCTACTTCAGGGAGACCTGCTCTCTCAAATTAAACAGGCTTCTGTAAATGCCCCTTCATCTCTGGGAATAACGTTGCAGGCCAGAGATGATCTGCTTTGGCACAAGGACAAAATATTCATACCAGAAAATCTACGTGTCTGTGTTTTGGGATTATGTCATGACCACAAATTAGCCGGACACTTCGGGATCCGTAAAACTGCTGAACTTGTGCAATGCACATTCTGGTGGCCTCAAGTGGAAAAAGACTGCAAGGGCTATGTAGAGTCCTGTACCACTTGCACACGAAATAAGAACAGCAAAACCAAAGCATGGGGCTTGTTGAAGCCACTATCAGTCCCGAAGAGACCCTGGAAGAATATCTTGATCGATTTTATCGTGGAACTTCCTCCATCTGACGGTTTCTCCACCATCTTTGTGGTGGTAGACCGATTATCCAAAATGGCCCACTTCCTACCCATGAAAGGCACACCATCGGCCCCGGAAACAGCCCAAATTTTTGTGAAAGAAGTTGTTAGACTTCACGGAGTTCCAGCAAACATTGTGTCAGACCGGGGGATACAATTCACCTCAAGGTTTTGGAGGTCTTTATGTAAAACCTTGGGAATCGAGTTATCATTTTCTTCCGCATACCACCCCCAAACGAATGGGCAAACAGAAAGAACCAATCAAACTCTGGAACAATATTTACGGTGCTTCTCCTCATACTCACAAGATGACTGGGCCGCACTACTTCTGTTAGCGGAATTCGCTTATAACAACTCCATCCACTCTGCCACAAAACAGTCTCCATTCTTTGCCAATTACGGATTCAACCCATCATTTCTGACCAGTACCTTTCCGGAAAGTTCTGTACCTGCCGTTCTTGAAACCATAAATTTCTTTGATACCAACAACAAACTACTACAGACAACTATGACTAAAGCTCAAGAATATAACAAACAGGTCTTTGATAAGAAGAGGCGGGGAGAGTTAATACTGGAACCTGGTGATCGGGTTTGGCTATCCACTACAAACCTAAAACTAACGTGCCCCTCTAAGAAGTTGGGCCCTAAATTTATGGGACCCTTCCCGATAAGAAGAAGGATCAACGACGTGGCTTACGAGCTAGGACTGCCTGATTCCTTCAAAATACATCCTGTCTTTCACGTGGCTTTACTAAAACCTGTAACCCCTGATCCATTCCCTGACCGGGATACAGGCCCACCCGAACCAATATTAGTTGACGGGACAGAGGAATTCAAAGTCGAAGCAATCCTGGACTGTAGGAAAAGGAGAAATCAGATCCAGTATCTCGTCAAATGGAAAGGTTATGGCCCAGAGAAGAATTCATGGGAACCCGAGGATGATGTCCATGCTGAAAGACTTATTCAGGCATTCAAGAGATCCCGTCTTTTGAAGCTCGCCCGATTGGGCATCCGGAGGCTGCCCATTGGGAGGGGGCAATGTCAGGAAGGGCATACCAGAAATGTCAATGGCGATATCGGCGCATCTTCGCGCATGCGTGGTAGTGGCGCATCAGCGCACGCTGATGCGCGATAGCGGTGCGCGCCGGCGGCTCTTGGCGCCAGATGGGGCTATTTAAAGGGGCTGATGGCTGGACTCTGTGCTGTTCGGTCTACAGCGTTACCTGAGACCTCTGACCCCTGCTTACCTGTATCCTGCTCCAGCTGACCCTTCCTGGCTTGTTTGACCATTCCTGCTGATCTACCTGCACCTGACCCTCGGCCTGTGTTGACTACGTTCCTGCCTGCTCCTCCTGCTACCTTGTTGCCAGCCCGTTGCCGAACCTGCCTGTACCTGAGACCTTCCAGCTGCCTAAACCCGCTCATACCTGATCCTGCTCCAGTACTTACCTGCTTGGGACTGGTGTACCCACACTTCCAGCCCATCTGACCGCACCTGCCTGAGCTCCAGTTGTCAGTCTGTCAGCTGTTTCCGGATCCGTTCCAGTCTCCGTCCCAGCTCCGGTCCAGCGCGCCACCAGCAACTCTACCAGGCTCTCGTGCGACTCTGCACTCCTGCGCCTCCTGTCTTCACTACCAGGGGCCTCGAGTGAGAGGTGTAAGGGAGGCCTCCCTCTGCATAATCAGACTCTTCCACCAGGTACGTGACACTGCCCCACTGTAATCCCTAGGAAAAAAACTATACACCTCAGCAGCCCGAAGACACAGAGGAGTAATCTTACAACAGAGACTGCTTGGGAAAAGGGGAGAGACCACGAGGCAAGGGAGAAGACTGGACGCTGGAGAAGGGCGTTGCGGACCTGAGCCAGTGTGACTGTTCTTGTGCCGGTGTGACTGTTCCTGCCACAGCTCCAAGGTCCGTGACAGACATCCCACTAGAGGGAGGACCCGGGTGCATCTCCAGCCATCTCTAAAAAGTGTTCCAGTGAGGGGGTGGTCAGTTGGGCAACCTGAAGGATCGGTCCCAGGAGATTTCCCTCTTGGGCCTCCGGACACAGGATTGGTGAGAGGGCACTTGCCCAATACTCCCTAAGCCAGAACACTGTACTGCTGTTGTTTCTCTGCCTCATTTAATTAGAGGAACCTGTGCTTGGCAGTGATAGTACCTACCTGATTTATCTGCATACTGCCAGCACAATTTGAATCACCCCTGTCTATCAAGTCCTCTCTTAATATACTTGCTCAGTTTACTAAAATGACATCAAGTGCACCAACGCAAAGTCATCTAAAAACAGAAGGGTCTGATCTACACTCAGGACTCTAGTCGCTATACAAGTGGGTTTAGGCCTTAAGGGTTAATTAAGTGCACTGAATCAGGTATTGTGTTTGAATGGATTATTTGGGACTGTGGTGCTGGGCGCAGAAGGGAGAGAACTGACATAAAGAACAAGGTTATTCCTCTGCCCTCCTCCTGCCTGGACTCATAGAGCCCAATTTAAGTAAAGTTGGTAGTTAACCCATTGAAGTATTATTATCTTTACTACAATTTGTCATTTTTGTGTGTATACCTCTGCTCTTGGAGTTATTCACTTTGAGGAGTCCCCTGAAAGCAGTCGTGAAAACCGTTGCTGACTTGAGGCGGTCAAATTATTCCGTAATCAACGGAATCAGGTAGCCGTTCTTAATCGTGATGCGATTGAGACCCCTATAATCTATACAAGGTCTCAGTTCAGTACTCTTCTTTTCCACAAAGAAGAAGCCAGCAACAGCAGGAGACGAGGATCTGTGTCAGCAACATAGTCCTCCATAGCTTTATCTTCGGAGACAGACAAAGGGTAAATCTGACCACAGGGAAGCATAGCACCAGGTTTAAGGTCAGTTGCGCAATCATACGACCAGTGTGGAGGCAAACTACCAGCTTGACCCCTGACAAAGACATCGCTAAAATTCACGGTACTCCTCTGGCAAGGAGGAGAGGAAAGAGGTGCACAAGACTTAGCCACTTCCAAAAACATGTCTTACTGCATTGTGGCGACCAGGAAAAAACCACAGCACAAAGCCAATCAAAAGAGGGGTTGTCTGTCTGGCCACAGAAAAGGCACAATCTCTCCCTCCTCCTAAAGGCCCTCTCACCCGCAGAGAGACATGTAAAGCCCAACTGCTGTCAGGGAACTAGTAGACCAGACTGTGTGACTACACAGAGGAGACCAAAAACGCATGTAAGTGAAATAAAAAGGTGTTTATTTACAAGGTGACAAACAAGTGAAAACAACCAGGGCACAACCAACAACGAATAGTCTATACAAATCAAGGGGATATACCGTAACCGTAAACAAAGCCAGGCCGAGATCATACACCAGGGGATATCAGCAGATGGGTGAGGACGGGAAGACAACAGGGCAGAAAGAGGATGGATGGAAGAGGCTGTGGGGCAGGAATCCAAGGTCAACAGGTAACAGAAGGGGCAGGTCCAGGATGGGCTCAGGATAGGATCAGGTCGGGTCAGATGCAGGCTCAGGATAGGATCAGGTCGGGTCAGATGCAGGCTCAGGAGAGAGAGATACCAAGGCAAGCATGTGAGGGCTCGCTAGGTATTTAAAGGACTGCAGTGATTGTCCTCATGTAACAGCTGAGCGGAGGAAGTGCTGCATGCCCCACACTGCCGGAATACACCTGCTGGTGGACGCCGGTACTGCGGCCCATGGATCAGGCATTACCACCAGCAGGTGAGATCCTCTATCAAAGATACTGGCTGCAAGAGGACACCTGCTGGTGGACACTAGTACTGCAATCCATAGGACCAACAGCGCCACCAGCGGGTGAAGCCTTTCCTGACAGTACCCCCTCTAAAGGAGCGGCCTCTGGACGCTCCAACCAGTCTTAATTGTCCATCGTCTATGGTATCGAGTCGCACAAAGGATAAGCAGACTTCAGGCTGGTCATCAGGCACTTTAAGCTGGACAACAGGCGCATTGAAGCAGACAGCGGGCACATCCGGGCAGACAGCATGCACAGCCAGGGAGACAGCGGGCACATCCAGGCAGACAGCGGGCACATCTGGGCAGATGGCGGGCACATCAGGGCAGACAGAAGGCTCCGGGTCATCGAGCTGGGCATCCGGCTCCGGGTCAGCGAGCTGGGCAGCAGGCTCCAGGTCATCAAGCTGGGCAGCAGGCTCCAGGTCATCGAGCTGGGCAGCAGGCTCCGGGTCATCGAGCTGGGCAGCAGGCTCCGGGTCATCGAGCTGGGCAGCAGGCCCCGGGTCATCAAGCTGGGCAGCAGGCTCCAGGTCATCGAGCTGGGCATCCGGCTCCGGGTCAGCGAGCTGGGCATCCGGCTCCGGGTCAGCGAGCTGGGCAGCAGGCTCCAGGTCATCAAGCTGGGCAGCAGGCTCCAGGTCATCGAGCTGTGCAGCAGGCTCCGGGTCATCGAGCTGGGCAGCAGGCCCCGGGTCATCGAGCTGGGCAGCAGGTATGGGCACATCAAGCTGGGCAGCAGGCACGGGCACACCAAGCTGGGCAGCAGGCACGGGCACACCAAGCTGGGCAGCAGGTACGGGCACATCAAGCTGGGCAGCAGGTAGGGGAAAAACAGGCTGGGCAGCAAACAGTGGCACACCAGGCTGGGCAGCAGACAGTGGCACATCAGGCTGGGCAGAAGACAGTGGCACATCAGGCTGGGCAGCAGACAGGAACATCTCAGGCTGGGCAGCAGGCAGGAACACCTCAGGCTGGGCAGCAGGCAGGAACACCTCGGGCTGGGCAGCAGGCAGGAACACCTCGGGCTGGGCAGCAGGCAGGAACACCTCAGGCTGGGCAGCAGGCAGGAACACATCAGGCTGGGCAGCAGGCTCCGCAGGCTGGGAAACAGGCACCACAACCTCAGGCCAGGAAATGGGCACCACAACCTCAGGCCGGGAAACGGGCAGGCACCACAACCTCAGGCCGGAATGCTGGTGTCAGGCCACCTGTGGCCAGATGACAGATGCACACCGTGGGGAGTCAGGAGTGCACCACAAGGTAGTGAACCCTATGGCTGACTGCTGCGGATGGGACACTGGGTGGTTGTGGAAAGCGGGACCAGTGGAGCACAACAGGGATCCACAGGGAGCTAGAGCCCAAGATTCCCCAGGGCACGGAGTCTAAGACTCAGCAGGTTTCACCAGTGCCTCTAGTGGTGAGGATGTTACGCTGCAGCTGGGTCCAGGTTGCGGCCCCCAGAGTCCCCTAGCTCACGCTCCATAGGATAAGGAGGATAGAGGGGAAGCAGCAGCACAGGATACAAGAATAGTGAGGGGAAAAGCCAAGGTCAGGGCAACAAGCAGACAAGGATAAACGAAGGACAAGCCAAAGGTCAAGGTCACAAGCAGACAGGGTTAGTCGGGAACAAGCCAATATCAAAACACAGAGACAGACGTAGCATACGGCAGGCAGGAACCCAAAAACACAATGCTTAAACAAACACGTTGATCAGCACGGCTGGCTTGCAGTGCACAGGTTAATATAGTGTTCCCTGATATGGCCTGGGGTGGAGCATACTGGGAGGAGAGATTATAAAAGCAACCAGGTGAGAGAGGCTGGCCTCTAAGGTGAACACATGGAGAAGGGGTAAGCTGAGAGACAGACATTACTGCATAACCATGACAGCTGGCTCTGTGTCACGTACCTGGTAGTAGAGCCCAACGTGCAGGGAGCGGCCTCTCGTAAACCTCTGGCTCAAGAACCCCTGGTAGAGCAGACAGGAGCTCAAGAGTGCAAAGGGGCACAAGTGCCTGGCACGTAAGCTGGTGTAGAGGGCTGGATGCAGCAACAGGGAGGTGTACTGTAGTCCAAAGCAGGATGCAGGCAGCAGGCTGAGAACTGTAGACAGTAGCACGGCACTCGTGGATCAGGAGATTGGCAGGTGAGGACAGGCCAGGTCAAACACAGGCAGGCAGATCAGGTGCAGAAGCAGAATCCAGAGAATAGTCAAAGTCCAGGCTGGGTCAGTTCATCAGGCGGGCAGCAATCAGGTTTGAAGGAGAAGCAGGAGCGAAGTCAGGACAAGCCGGGATCAAAGTCAGGCAGCAAGCAGGAGTAGTCAAGGGAGAGCCGGATCAGGTAACAAGTCGGTAATCAGAGTCACAGGTAGCAGGGGTCTCAGGAATGCTATAGACCGGACAGCAAGGCAGCAAGGTGTCTGATCTCTTTAAATAGCCTATTTTGGCACCAAGTGCTGTCACACCGCGCGTGTGCGCGCTCCCGCGCGCGCCGTTCACGCTATTGCGCACGCTGAACGGCTCTTCCACGCACGGGCATTCTTCTGACACTGCTGTTGCTAGGCAGATTACTAAAACGCCTTTCCTGACATTGCCCCCCCCCAACGGGCAGCCTCCGGATGCCCAACTGGGCCATCTTATTTGGGTGAGGTCTTTTAAAGGCCAGAATCAGTCTTTCAGCATGGATATTAGTCTCTGGTTCCCAAGAGTTCTCCTCCGGGCCGTAACCTTTCCACTTCACCAGTTACTGAACCTGGTTACGTCTTTTCCTGCAATCCAGAATGGACTCCACCTCTAATTCCTCCTCACCATTGATGAGCACTGGTTCAGGAGGACTGGTATTCCGGTTAGTGAAGGGGTCCGGGACTGTAGGTTTGAGCAAAGCCACATGGAAGACTGGGTGTATCCGGAAAGACTCTGGGAGTTTTCATTCATAGGCCACCTCATTGATCTTCCTAGTCACTTGAAAGGGACCCACAAACTTAGGGTCCAATTTCTTAGATGGGCATGCCAAATTCAAATTCAAGGTGGACAGCCAAACTTGATCCTCGGGTGCTAGGTTGAGCTCCCCTCTCCTCCTCCTGTCAAACACCTCCTTGTTGTATTCCTTGGTTTTCGCCATTGTCTCCTGAAGTAGTTTATTATTGGTAGTAAAGAAGTCCAGGGTTTCTTGAGCAGCTGGTACTGTACACTCCGGGATGTTGTTAGACAGAAACAAAGGGTGGAAGCCATAATTTGCAAAAACGGGGACTGCTTGGTAGCGGAGTGACCAGAGTTATTGTAAGCGAACTCGGCAAGAGGTAATAGAGAAGCCCAATCATCCTGGGAGAAGCTTGAAAAACAACGCAGATATTGCTCGAGCGTTAGGTTTGTGCGCTCAGTCTGACCGTTGGTCTGAGGGTGATACGCAGAGGAGAAGGAGAGGTCAATTTTTAGAGATCCACATAGTGCTCTCCAGAATCTTGATGTAAACTGTACCCCTCCGTCAGATACGATGTTTGCAGGTATGCCGTGGAGCCTTACTATCTCTTTAATAAATATTTTTGCAGTCTCTGAGGCAGAGGGTGTACCCATTATAGGCAGAAAGTGAGCCATCTTAGAGAGTCTATCTACCACCACGAAGATGGTGGTGTAATCTTCTGAAGGAGGTAGCTCGACGATAAAATCCATGGAGATCATCCTCCATGGTTTCTCTGGAACAGGTAGTGGCTTCAAGAGCCCCCAAGCTCTGGTCTTGCTGCTTTTGTTTTGAATGCAGGTGGTGCAAGACTCCACATAACTTCTGCAGTCTTGAAGTAGCTGTGGCCACCAAAATGTACGCTGGAGGAGCTCGGAAGTCTTGTGTACGCCAAAGTGGCCAATTCGTGATCATGACAGGACTTAAGAACTGCTACCCGTAGTTGCTGAGGCAGGATGCAGGCAGCAGGCTGAGAACTGTAGACAGTAGCACAGCACTCGTGGATCAGCAGATTGGCAGGTGAGGACAGGCCGGGTCAAACACAGGCAGGCAGATCAGGTGCAGAAGCAGAATCCAGAGAATAGTCAAAGTCCAGGCTGGGTCAGTTCATCAGGCGGGCAGCAATCAGGTTTGAAGGAGAAGCAGGAGTGAAGTCAGGACAAGCCGGGATCAAAGGCAGGCAGCAAGCAGGAGTAGTCAAGGGAGAGCCGGATCAGGTAACAAGACAGTATTCAGAGTCACAGGTAGCAGGGGTCTCAGGAACGCTGTAGACCGACAGTAAGGCAGCAAGGTGTCTGATCTCTTTAAATAGCCTATTTTGGCGCCAAGTGCTGTCACAGCGCATATGTGCGCACTCCCGCGCGCGCCATTCAGGCTATTGCGCACGCGCCAAACGGCTCTTACGCGCACGGGCATTCTTCTGACACTGCTGTTGCTAGGCAGATTACTAAAACGCCTTTCCTGACACTCTGGCTCTTCAGGCTGGAACACTGGCACGGGCTCTTCAGGCTAGAACGCTGGCACCCCGGGCTGGAACACTGGCACCTCGGCTGGAACACTGGCACCTTGGGCTGGAACACTGGCACCTTGGGCTGGAACACTGGCACCTCGGCTTGAACACTGGCACCTTGGGCTGGAACACTGGCACCCCGAGCTGGAACACTGGCACCCCGGGCTGGAACACTGGCACCCCGGGCTGGAACACTGGCGCCTTGGGCTGGAACACTGGCACCTCAGGCTGGAAAGCAGGAACTGAGTCATCAAGCTGGACGGCAGGCACCGGGACGTCAGACTGGGTAAAAGGCACAGGGACGTCAGACTTGGTAAAAGGCACTGGGACGTCAGACTGGGTAGCAGGCCTAGAGTTGGCAGATTTAAGTGGGTCATCCGGATCAACTGGCATGAACGCAGGCTGGAGCAGGTTGGTCGGTGTGGAGGCAGATTGGGTTACTGGCAGGATTGTGTGGGTCGGAAAGAACTTCAGTTTCTTTTCAGACTTAGTCACTGCAGATTTGTAAATAACGGGAGGGATGTATGAAAAAGATGGAATTGGGTAAAAGGAAGGACTGGAATGTGGCAGAGACACAGGAACAGTGGCTTGAGGAGGTTTTTGTGGAATTGTTACAGGTGGAAGGATAGAAGCAGGTGGATTGAAGGCAGGGTAGGTGCAGCAAGTAGAGACTGGGTAATAATATTTGGTAGGAAGCTGTGTAAACTGGGCTGTAGCTGGGGTTGCCATAGGCGATGGGCGGATAGATTCTTGGGAAGGCAGGTGATTAATAGCAGGGCTGGAATGTTGTGGCTTGGCTAAATGCAGGAGATCTGACCATGCCTGCAGCACAGGTTGAACAAAAGCTGGTTCACACACACCCTGTCTAATCAGAGACTGCACTGAACTAATACAATCGGATAACATCTGCTGGGAACAAGAGAAATAATGTTCATCGAAAGAAGCCGGATCATCCTCTATTAACCATACCAGGGATTCAACTTGGTCACTGTTGAAGGGAGGAGAGAAATCGTCACTTCCTTCGGGAATGCATGACAGGGCTGGCTTTATACATAACCAGATTAACGGCTGAACATCCTCAAAAGACATATAGCCCTGATCCACTCAGGAATGAGCTTATCGGATGGTTTCCATCAGCTGGTCACTAGTCCACCCTTTTAAAATCTGGCGACAATATTTACCATCCTCTGCTGCCAGTAGGGAATAGTAAATGATTTCATCGAAATCCATATCAAAAAAACTCACAACACCAGGATGGTTCCTCAATGACAAACAAGTGAAAACAACCAGGGCACAACCAACAACGAATAGTATATACAAATCAAGGGGATATACCGTAACCATAAACAAAGCCAGGCCGAGATCATACACCAGGGGATATCAGCAGATGGGTGAGGACGGATGGACAGGCTGCGGGGCAGGAATCCAAGGTCAACAGGTAACAGAAGGTGCAGGTCCAGGATGGGCTCAGGATAGGATCAGGTCGGGTCAGATGCAGGCTCAGGATAGGATCAGGTCGGGTCAGATGCAGGCTCAGGCTCAGGGTCAGGAGAGAGAGATACCAGGGCGAGCATGTGAGGGCTCGCCGGGTATTTATAGGACTGCAGTGATTGTCCTCATGTGACAGCTGAGCGGAGGAAGTGCTGCCTGCCCAGGATGGGCTCAGGATAGGATCAGGTCGGGTCAGATGCAGGCTCAGGATAGGATCAGGTCGGGTCAGATGCAGGCTCAGGAGAGAGAGATACCAAGGCAAGCATGTGAGGGCTCGCTAGGTATTTATAGGACTGCAGTGATTGTCCTCATGTAACAGCTGAGCGGAGGAAGTGCTGCATGCCCCACACTGCCGGAATACACCTGCTGGTGGACGCCGGTACTGCGGCCCATGGATCAGGCATTACCACCAGCAGGTGAGATCCTCTATCAAAGATACTGGCTGCAAGAGGACACCTGCTGGTGGACACTAGTACTGCAATCCATAGGACCAACAGCGCCACCAGCGGGTGAAGCCTTTCCTGACAACTGCTTCCAACAGCCCAACCTGGCAGACTCGGTCCCAGGAGGCATGGGAGGTGAGGGAGGCAAGTGTGGGATTGCAAAGCTCGGAGCCAAACGTACAGGAGGTTTCCGCAAGCGATCCATAAAGGAAGCTCTCTCTCGGAGTCTGGAGTCAATGAGAATGGCAAACGTGATCAACTTCTCCAGATCTGTAGGTTTGTCTCGTGCTGCTATCTCATCTTTGATGTTATCTGAGAGACCATGAGAAAAAGCAGCCACGAGGGCCTCATTGTGCCAAGTGTAGCACTCACCACCCCTTCTCCCCTTGGCTCACTCATGGGAGAAAGGGCACACCTATGCCACATGCCCGTACCCTCCTGTGTGAAGAGGTTGAGCGGTGTAATGTACCTGGGTCTCTGTGGTTGAGTCCCCCCCATATAATGTCTCCCGTCTTCACTGTGATAAAGACAAGTCTCTATTCCCCAATAACTTCAAGGTCCACACCAATTGCAACTCCAACGTAGAGTTTATTTCTCTCTTAGCCCATATTTCACTCCCGCTGATCAGTCCTGATTTCGGCCGCGATTACAGGGACATCTGTGCAGGTTTCTGCACAGATGTCAATGTAAATCGCGGGCCAAAATCGCAAAAAATAGTACAGAAACTACTTTTTGAAATCGGTGCAGCGCCGCAGATGCGGCGTCGCATCGATTAGGACGGTGCCATTGCCGGCAATTTGCGGCAAATACCGCCGTTTTGACATGCGATTTGACATGCCAAATCGCATGTCAAAATGCACCAGTGTGAACCAGGGCTTATACACGATAATTCGTCAGGAAAAGGTTGGAGGAAGATCAGGACAGCAAGAGGTGTGGGAATAGGTCCAGGCAAAAACAAATTCTTATTCACTACCCATATCTTCAGGTAGACTCAGCTCATCCAGATAGTCTCTCAATGGAGCGGATCCTAGCAGCCGGAATGATGCTCGAATCAGAGTACACGCACAGTCTCTGCCACAGACCTGGTGAACGTTGGTTCTAGCTTTAGGCCTCTAACGGGAAATTGACATCCCTCCAGAGAGTTACCGGGCCCCTTCCTTCACTGTGATCTCTCACCAGTCCTTTAGAACGGTCCTCCCCCGGCCTCCTCATCTAGATGCGGGCCTCCTCGCAAGGCAGCACCCTGGGATTCCCTCTCCCTCCACGGCTCCAGCCAAAGGAGCTAGACCTGAAGCCTCCAGTCGCAGCCCCAGGGCTAAAGGTGTCTGGGGTGGCCACGAACAGAATCACACGCTCCCGGGGTCGGATCCCCGGGAACTCACCCCCGACAGACAGGGTCTGCCCGTTTTATATCCCCTCCCGGGATGGACAGCAGGCCGACACGCCCACCATACCACCGCCGAAAGGGGAAATCCAAGGCACAGCACTGTACCAGTGGTTCAACCCTGGCCTTCGATGGCAGCGCCACCAACAGGCCACGGGGAACTACACACCAGTATCCCACCTGCAGCTCAAAATGGGTTTTACTGAACCCTATCAAATAGTGTGTTTGAGCACAACTACCACTCAAACATTCCCCTAGATTTCAAAGCCCCGCTACACAAGCGACCTCTGCTGCCAGAGTACGAAATTCAATGGTGTAATCGGCAACAGTTCTCGTACTCTGTTTGATGTACACGAGGCTCTTGGCAGCAGAAGTGGAGCGTGCAGGAACATCAAATACCCTTTTAAAGGAAGCCACAAACTCTGGGTAACTCAGGGAAATGGGTTTTGCATCCCTCATAGAGGGTTTGCCCAGGCCATGGCTCTATCAGAAAACAAAGAAATAATGAAGCCTACTTTGCTTCTGTACATGAGGAACGCCTGGGGCAGCATCTCATAGTATATCCCAACCTGGTTGAGAAACCCTCTGCATTGAACTGGATTTCCCCCAAATCGCTGGGGAAGAGGTAATATTCGAAGCGGGTGCCTGCACAGAGACTGTCACGTACCTGATGGTAGTGAGCCCGAATTGCAGGGGACGGCCTCCCTTACGGCTCCCACTCCCGGCCCCCTGGTAAGGTAACAGTTGGCACAGGAGTAAGGAGTGGCACGGGTGCCTGGCAGGATCGACTGTGGTGAGGTGGTGATTCAAACACCCGGAAGCTTCCTTGCAGAATACCGGAACTGGAACGGCTAGCAGGCTGGATCGGAAGTAGCACAGCAGACTGGATCGGTCTCGCAGACTGGATCGGAAGAAGCACAGCAGACAGGATCAGCTAGCAGGCAGGTTCAGCTTAGCAGGCTGGATCTGGGACAGCTCAGCAGACTGGATCGGTTTAGCAAACTGGATCGGAACCAGGAACAGGGTAGTAAACAGGCCGGGTCAGATATCAGGCGGGCAGCAGAAGTACAGGATGCAGGCAAAGGGTAGTCACAACAAGCCGGGGTCGGGTGCAGGCAGATAACAGGTTGGTCAAGGTAAGGCCGGGTCTTTTAGCACAGGTATGGTCTCAGATCAGGGTTTAGCACACAACGCTGTAGAGCAGACAGCAGGGACTGTCTGTAAATGACAGGTTTAAATAGTCTCTCTGGCGCCACCCGCTGGACGCACGCGCGAACGGAGACCAGGAAGTCCGGGGCGCCTGTTTCTGGCAGGATCTCCATGACATTGCCCCCCCAAGGGGCAGCCTCCGGATGCCCATCCGGGCAAACTTTTCAGGGTAAGACCTTTTAAAGGACTGTACCAGACTCTTAGCGTGGATGTTCCCCTCGGGCTCCCAAGAATTCTCTTCGGGTCCATACCCCTTCCACTTTATCAAAAACTGGTTCTGGTTCCTTCTCTTTCTGTAATCCAGGATAGCCTCTACTTCAAACTCCTCTTCCCCGTCTATAATAACAGGGTCAGGGGTAACAGAGCTTCGGCCAGGAAAGGGATTGGAAATAGATGGTTTCAACAGTGACACATGGAATACTGGGTGGATCTTCAGTGAATCCGGGAGTTCCAGTTCAAAAGCCACTTCATTGATTTTCCTTTTAACCGGAAAAGGTCCTAGGAACTTGGGACCCAATTTCTTTGAAGGGCATGCCATCCTCAAGTTCACTGTAGACAGCCACACCAGGTCACCGGGTACCAGTACCAACTCACCCCGTCTCTTCTTGTCAAAAGTTAATTTGTTGTGTTCCTGGGTCCTGGTCATAGTTTCCTGCAAAAGTTGGTTATTGGTGGAAAATAAATTTATTTTCTCCTGTACTGCTGGCACCGCACATTCGGGAAGAGAATTGGGTAGGAATGAAGGGTGAAAACCAAAGTTGGCAAAGAACGGGGTCTGCTTGGTGGCGGAGTGGATGGAGTTGTTGTAGGCGAATTCGGCCAAAGGAAGCAGGGAAATCCAATTATCTTGTGTAAAAGAGGAGAAGCAGCGCAGGTACTGCTCCAGAGTTTGGTTAGTCCTCTCAGTCTGTCCATTGGTCTGGGGGTGATAGGCGGAAGAGAATGACAGTTCTATATCCAAGGCCTTACAGAGGGACCTCCAGAAGCGGGAGGTGAACTGTACCCCTCGATCTGAAACAATGTTGGCTGGTACCCCGTGGAGTCTGACGATTTCCTTGATAAATGCCTGTGCTGTTTCAGGGGCAGAGGGAGTGCCTTTCATCGGAATAAAGTGTGCCATTTTGGACAGACGATCGACTATCACAAAGATAGTGGTATGATCTTCTGCTGGAGGTAACTCGACAATGAAGTCTATGGATAACATCCTCCATGGTCTGTCTGGAACAGGCAAAGGTCTTAATAAGCCCCAGGCCTTGGTTCTATGAGTCTTGTTCCTGATGCAGGTAGTGCAGGACTCCACAAATTCTTTACAATCTTCCCGTAATTGTGGCCACCAAAAGGTACGCTGTACCAAGTCGGTGGTCTTCGCTATGCCAAAGTGCCCGGCTAATGCATGGTCGTGGCAGAGTTCCAGGACAGATACTCGTAGATCCTCGGGGATATAGATCTTGTCCTTATGCCAGAGCAACCCGTCCTTAACCTGCAGTTCCAATTCAGGAGAGGGCAACTGCCCTGCGGAGGCTTGTTTAAGTCTGGAGAGCAGGTTTTCCTGAAGCAAGAGGAAATTCCCAGGGGCAAGGATGGTATCCGGAAGAGAAACTTCTTTGGGTTTGTGAAACATCCGAGACAAGGCGTCAGGCTTAGTGTTCTTGGAGCCTGGACGATACGTGACATGGAACGAAAACCTGGAGAAAAAGAGCGCCCATCTGGCCTGTCGTGGTTTCAGTCTCTTTGCGGATCTCAGATATTCCAGGTTCTTATGGTCAGTAAATATCAGAATTGGATGGGCAGCTCCCTCCAGCAGATAGCGCCATTCTTCTAGCGCAGACTTAATCGCCAGCAACTCCCGATCCCCCACATCGTAGTTCCTCTCTGCTGTTGACAACTTGCGTGAGAAGAAGGCCACTGGGTGAAGCAGGGCCTTGGTTCCTTGTCTCTGGGACAATATTGCCCCTACAGCGATTTCGGATGCGTCTACCTCGAGGACGAATGGCAAAGAGGAATCCGGATGCTTTAAGACGGAGGCAGAGGTAAAAAGTCCCTTAAGGGCCTCAAAGGCCTTTTGGGCCTCGGAGGACCAATGGAAGCGGTTCCCCTGTTGGGTTAATTGAGTGATTGGTGCAATGATGGCCGAGAATCCTCTGATGAACTTGCGGTAAAAATTAGCAAAACCGACAAAACGTTGGATTCCCTTCTTGTCTGTAGGGACTGGCCAGTCTAGGATTGCAGCAATCTTCTGGGGGTCCATCTCGATGCCCTCACTGGAGATGATTAATCCCAAGAATGGTATACTTCCCTGCTCGAACGCACATTTTTCGGCTTTCGCATATAGGCCATGTTGTCGAAGCCGGGCTAACACACTCTTGACATGTCTGCGATGGGATTCGAGGGAGGAAGAGAAAATTAATATGTCGTCTAGATAGACGATAACAAATAAGTCCAGAAAGTCCCGAAGGGCATCATTAATGAAGTATTGAAACGTGGCGGGGGCATTGCACAACCCGAAAGGCATCACCAAATACTCGAAGTGCCCAAATCGAGTACGGAAAGCAGTCTTCCACTCATCTCCATCCCTGATGCGGACCAAATTATAGGCTCCACGGAGATCAAGCTTGGTGAAGACATTGGCAGCCCCCAGTCTCTGGAATAACTCTGGCATCAAAGGAAGGGGATAACGGTTCTTCACCGTAATTTTATTTAATTCGCGGTAATCCACGCAAGGACGAAGGGTATGGTCCTTTTTCTCGACGAACAAGATGCCCGCGCCTGCTGGAGACGTGGATGGGCGAATAAACCCCTTCTTCAGGTTCTCGTCAACGTATTCCCTTAGTGCCCCCTGTTCAACCTCTGTCAACGGAAAAATCCTTCCAAATGGGATTTCAGCCCCAGGTAATAGTTCAATGGGGCAGTCGTAGGCTCGATGGGGTGGTAGAACCTCCGCCCGTTGTTTACTGAATACATCCAGGTACTCATGATAGACTTCTGGAATAGACTGACGTAATTCAGCTTCTGAATCCAGGCAGAGCAGGTTAGACGGCCCATGAGGGGCGTGAGAGCCACAGAACTGCTGGCAGTAAGGTGACGAAAAGGTGACTTCCCCTGTGGCCCAGTTGATGGCAGGGTTGTGAGCTTGCAGCCAGGGCATACCGAGGATCACAGGGAATAATGGAGAAGAGATGATGTCCATACGTAACAGTTCGTGGTGGGAGCTGGAAATGACAGCAGAAATGGGAGCAGTCTCTAGAACTACAGGGCCGGATTTAATAGCAGACCCATCAGCCAGGTGAACAGAGAGTCCATGGGTCTTGGGAAGGAGAGGAATCCGATGTTTAGCAGCGAATGAAGAGTCCATGAAACAACTGCAGGCCTCAGAATCAATAATGGCGGGGGCTGGTAGGGTCTTTCCTGAAAGCTGCAATGAGACTGAAAGGGCCAGGTGAGATGCGGTCCTGGCTATAGGACCCTTGTATTCAGGAATCATAGAGAGACATTTACGTAGCTTCAGAGGGCAGTTCCTAATGTAATGTCCGGGCCCTCCGCAATACAGACACAGATTGCTCATCCGACGACGTTGTCGCTCCTCCGGGGTAAGGGAAGGACGAAGAACCCCAAGCTGCATGGGCTCAGGTGCGTTGCGTGCGGAAGCTGGTGATGCAGCGGGTACTGTGTGCAGGTGACTTGGAGCCCTTGGGAGCATCCAGGTTGGGTGAGAAAACCCTGTAGCTCTCTCAGCCCTTCGTTCTCTTAGGCGTCGATCGATCTGTATGGTTAAATCGATCAACACATTCAAAGTCTGTGGCACCCCAACTCTAGCCAGCTCATCTTTCAGAGAATCAGAGAGTCCCATGCGAAACTGGTGACGGAGAGCGGCATCGTTCCAGTCTGTATCTGCGCTCCACCGCCTAAACTCGGCCACGTAGTCCTCTGCCGCCCTGCGTCCCTGCTGAAGGGTACGCAAAGCCGCTTCTGCAGTTGCTGAAAGCTGGGGATCCTCGTATAGCTGAGCCATAGCGTCAAAGAAGGAGGCAAGGTTGGTCAGAACTATGTCCTTTCGTTCCAGGAGACGGTGGGCCCAGGCTTGGGGGTCCCCGGTAAGCAGGGAAACCACAAAGCCCACTTTAGTGATTTCCAGAGCGAAGGTTCGTGGCTGGAGGGTGAAGTATAGTTCGCAGGAGTTGCGAAAAGCCCTAAAGCTACTTCGATTTCCGGAAAATCTTTCGGGTGCAGGGACCCTAGGTTCTGGAGGAAGCATTACTATTGTTTGGGTTGGCTCAGTCCCAGAGTAAGAGGTGGAAGCATGGGGAAATCCTTGGGTTCCGGTAGCGTTGGGAAGAACCAGTAACCGTTCTTCCAGCCGGGTGTAGTTTTGTTGAAGGTCCTTGACTGCTTCGGTTAGATCTGCCAGATGCTGACACAGATCTTCCATAGGGGAGGCTCCCTGCTCAGGCTCAGGCATGGCTGTCTGCTACTGTCACGTACCTGATGGTAGTGAGCCCGAATTGCAGGGGACGGCCTCCCTTACGGCTCCCACTCCCGGCCCCCTGGTAAGGTAACAGTTGGCACAGGAGTAAGGAGTGGCACGGGTGCCTGGCAGGATCGACTGTGGTGAGGTGGTGATTCAAACACCCGGAAGCTTCCTTGCAGAATACCGGAACTGGAACGGCTAGCAGGCTGGATCGGAAGTAGCACAGCAGACTGGATCGGTCTCGCAGACTGGATCGGAAGAAGCACAGCAGACAGGATCAGCTAGCAGGCAGGTTCAGCTTAGCAGGCTGGATCTGGGACAGCTCAGCAGACTGGATCGGTCTCGCAGACTGGATCGGAAGAAGCACAGCAGACAGGATCAGCTAGCAGGCAGGTTCAGCTTAGCAGGCTGGATCTGGGACAGCTCAGCAGACTGGATCGGTTTAGCAAACTGGATCGGAACCAGGAACAGGGTAGTAAACAGGCCGGGTCAGATATCAGGCGGGCAGCAGAAGTACAGGATGCAGGCAAAGGGTAGTCACAACAAGCCGGGGTCGGGTGCAGGCAGATAACAGGTTGGTCAAGGTAAGCCGGGTCTTTTAGCACAGGTATGGTCTCAGATCAGGGTTTAGCACACAACGCTGTAGAGCAGACAGCAGGGACTGTCTGTAAATGACAGGTTTAAATAGTCTCTCTGGCGCCACCCGCTGGACGCACGCGCGAACGGAGACCAGGAAGTCCGGGGCGCCTGTTTCTGGCAGGATCTCCATGACAGAGACTGGAGAAGCAGCAGGGATGGTCTGCAACACAGGTTGTGCTGGAACAGCCACAGTGGGAGGATCCAGGTGAGCAGTACGAATCAGGCACGCCTGTAATGCTATGGCAAACTGATCCATGCGGTGATCCTGCTCATTCAACCTGTAAAAAATATTACCACTAGGTGGATTGCCTGCATCTTCTGAATTCATGGCCTTCACCTACAGTAAAAATCACACCTTTTAATAAAATGGTAAAAATGGTACAACGGGTAAACGTAGTCAAAACATAGCCAGGGTTCGGTAGCCAAATCATGTAGTCAGAACAAGCCAGGAAATCAGGAAGCCAGAGATCAGCATAGTCAGAGGCAGCAGACAGGATCAGGAACCAGAAGGGACATCAGCTAGGCAAGTCTTCAACAGGAACACAGCAGAGAGTCTCCAGATATGTTGACCAAGGCGAAGGCATTGAAGAAATGAACCAGGAACTTTAAATAGCCAGAAGGGGCTGGCCGTGGGCTTGACAGACGAGCAGGAGACAATCAACAGATGAGCCACTGTGGAACGATGAGTACTGGCATTTGTACTCGGAGTCTAAGGTACGTGCGGGAAATGACTGAGGGGGAAAACAGGGAAAGTGACCTGGGGTGTGCCGGGGTCACATGGTCGGTATGCCTAAAAGGGGGCATACCCAAGTAAAAGTAAAGAAGAAGAAATAACAAGAAAAAAGGGGAAGGGTGGGTGGGGCACAAGAGAAATGACGACAGGCAAGGAGGAGAGAGGGCGGGTTTAAATACCTTCCGACTCCTCCTACAAATTCAGGCAGGACCTGCGGTCCCGCCTTCTAACTTGTACTCGGAGTCTAAGGTACGTGCGGGAAATGACTGAGGGGGAAAACAGGGAAAGTGACCTGGGGTGTGCCGGGGGTCACATGGTCGGTATGCCTAAAAGGGGGCAAAAATAAGACAGTAGGATGAGCTTGCAAAGAGACTGAAATGAAAGTAACCGTATGCAACCTCGAGCAGCCAATGCAAGAAAGCTTGTGATGACTTGACATGTGGATGCGGAACATGTCCGGAAATGAATGCTGAATCCCACCAACCCAACTCCTCAATAACGTGAATGCGAACCCCCTGGCGAGAAGCAACGGACACTGCACCTAACCTGAAAGCACGGCCGGCGTGAGCATAATGAGCAACCCAGGTTTAGGCAGCAGGGAACAGCAATGTGTCATGTACCGAGCTAGCGAAGAAGAGTGCCCCCGGGAGAAGCAATTGGCCCATCCCCGGGAACATCCGCAGACGCCATCACGAGACGACCCAAGACTGACTGAGCACCAGCTTGGAGGATCGTTTGAGCTGAAAGTGCTAAAAACAAACTAAAAGACAATGAAAGCACGTAGACATCGAATGTACGTGACAAAAGAAACCAGGATACCAAGGTGGAAAAGCCTGGAAGGGATTCCAGACCGTATCATGAGCTTCCTAGGCTAAAATTGAAAACGACTTGTTGATCAACCTTCAGCGACGTCCGTTTCCGTAGATCAGATCCGTTGGACACTAAAACGAGGAAGAAACTGTCCTGACAGTGGAAAACTACCTAACAGCCTACCACATGGGAGAGCATCCAGCCGAATGCCAGTGCGCAGGTATCCAACATCTGCCCTAGGACCAAGACCCTTCCACCTAACCCTATGCCACTGCCAGAGAGACAACCGAACGAGAGTTTGCAAGGAGGACGAGCTCCTATGTACAGAAACCCTAAAAGACGAAGGACGGATGGCAGCAAAGACTTTGACATCTACCGCCCGCGACACGACCTCTGCAAACAAGAACAACACCGTTAACACAAGAAATAACCAACGAACCCTAAGAAACAGTTACCCCTTCCTACCCTTACTGCTACTTATGCCGGTGACCGTGATTAAAAGATGCAGTAGCGTCGTGTAAGCCCTGCTAACCGTGAAGATATGACCCTGACCTGTATACAAGACAATGAAATGTAGGTAAGTGCAGGACTGATGGTGACAGTCTCGGGAGTGACGAGATGGAAACTGTCGTGATGTGACGTAGCAAAACCTACAATGTGAAGAATGAACCAATGTACTGGCCATACAAAATATGCGCAGGACTGAGAATGTGACAATCTCAAGAATTTGCACAGGCCGAGCAACCTGAGGCGTAGCAGGCGAATTAAAAACGTACACTCAGGCCTGATGAACCTGAAGACGTGTCAGGCCTTTGAATGAGAAAAGAAATGCCCAGATGCATGAAATGAAATGCACAGATGCATGAAATGTATGTGAAATGTATGAGAAACGGATGAGGAGACTTGCCACCGTACAAGCCAATTAGAAACGCTCATCTCAATCCGTAAGCACCCATGTGATGGGTGACCCCCCCCCCCCCAGCAGTGAAACGCCATGAATCTAATGTGAACATACCAGCGCTACCAACTAGGAGAACATCATAACTGAACCTTCATGAGAAACATAAAATTGCATGAGAAAACATAAACCTATGTAAACATGACCGCATGAGAAACATAAACATATATGAACGTAACGGCATAAGAAACGTAACGGCATGAGAACAGACTAACAAGAGAAACGTGATCGCATGAGCACGTGATCGCACGAGAAACACAACCAGCGTGAGAAGCGTAACACATGAGAACATGACTAGCATGAGAAGCGTAACACATGAGAACATGACTAGCATGAGAAACGTAACACATGAGAACATGACTAGCATGGGAAACGTAGACGTAAGAGAAACGTAACGAGAGAAACGCAACGAGAGAAACGCAACGAGAGAAACGCAACGAGAGAAACGCAACAAGAGAAACGCAACAAGAGAAACGTGACTAGCATGAGAAACGTAACCGCATGAGAAATGCAACACAAGAAAACATAACTAGCATGAGAAATGTAACCGCATGAGAAATGTAATCGCATGAGAAACGTAATCGCATGAGAAACGTAATCGCATGAGAAAACATGACTAACAAGAGAAACGTAATCGCATGAGAAACGTAATCGCATGAGAAAACATGACTAACAAGAGAAACGTAATCGCATGAGAAACGTAATCGCATGAGAAACGTGACTAACAAGAAAAACGTAATCGCATGAGAAACGTGACTGCATGAGAAGCGTGACCGCATGAGAAACGTGACCGCATGAGAAACGTGACCGCATGAGAACATGACTAACAAGAGAAACGTAATCACAAGAAAAACGTAATCGCATGAGAAACGTGACTAACAAGAAAAACGTAATCGCATGAGAAACGTGACCGCATGAGAAACGTGACCGCATGAGAACATGACTAACAAGAGAAACGTAAACACAAGAAAAACGTAATCGCATAAGAAACGTAATCGCATGAGAAACGTAATCGCATGAGAAAACATGACTAACAAGAGAAACGTAATCGCATGAGAAACGTAATCGCATGAGAAACGTAATCGCATGAGAAAACATGACTAACAAGAGAAACGTAATCGCATGAGAAACGTAACCACATGAGAAACGTAATCGCATGAGAAAACATGACTAACAAGAGAAACGTAATCGCATGAGAAACGTAATCGCATGAGAAACGTGACTAACAAGGAAAACGTGACCGCATGAGAAACGTGACCGCATGAGAAACGTGACCGCATGAGAACATGACTAACAAGAGAAACGTAATCACAAGAAAAACGTAATCGCATGAGAAACGTGACTAACAAGAAAAACGTAATCGCATGAGAAACGTGACCGCATGAGAAACGTGACCGCATGAGAAACGTGACCGCATGAGAACATGACTAACAAGAGAAACGTAATCACAAGAAAAACGTAATCGCATGAGAAACGTGACTAACAAGAAAAACGTAATCGCATGAGAAACGTGACCGCATGAGAAACGTGACCGCATGAGAAACGTGACCGCATGAGAACATGACTAACAAGAGAAACGTAAACACAAGAAAAACGTAATCGCATGAGAAACGTGACTAACAAGAAAAAGGTAACCGCATGAGAAACGTGACTAAGAAAAACGTAATCGCATGAGAAACGTAATCGCATGAGAAACGTAATCGCATGAGAAAACGTAATCACAAGAAAAACGTAATCACAAGAAAAACGTAATCGCCAAGAAAAACGTGACCGCATGAGAACATGACTAACAAGAGAAACGTAACCGCATGAGAAACGTAACCGCATGAGAAACGTAACCGCATGAGAAACGTAATCACCTAAAAAACATAACTAGCACGAGAAACGTAACACAAGAGAACATGACTAGCATGAGAAACGTAACCGCATGAGAAACGTAACCGCATGAGAAACGTAATCACCTAAAAAACATAACTAGCACGAGAAACGTAACACAAGAGAACATGACTAGCATGAGAAACGTGACCGCATGAGAAACGCAACACATGAGAAACGCAACACATGAGAACAAAACTAGCCTGAGAAATGTAACGCATGAGAAACGTGAATGCCTGAAAAACGTAATCACATGAGAACATTAGGAAATGACACACGTCAGCACAAGAGAAATGACGACAGGCAAGGAGGAGAGAGGGCGGGTTTAAATACCTTCCGACTCCTCCTACAAATTCAGGCAGGACCTGCGGTCCCGCCTTCTAACTTAACCAACAGCTGAGCAATGTCATGGTTATGCAGTAATGTTTGTCTCTCAGCTCACCTCTGCTCCACGTGTCCTGCTTTAGAGGCCAGACACTCTCACCTGGATGCTTAAGTAATCTCTCCTCTAGCATGGCTCCACCCCAGGCCCTATCAGGGAACACTATATTAACCTGTGCACTGCAAGCCAGCCGTGCTGATCAACTTTGTATGTTAGCTTTCGTGTGTGACTTGCTGTGTCTTCTACGTCTGATTCCAGTTACCGATCTTGGCTTGTTCTCGACTATCCCTGTCTGCTTGTGACCTTGACCTGTGGAGTGTCCTTTTTTTATCCTTGTCTGCTAGTCGCCCCGACCTTGGCTTTCCCCTCACTATCTCTTGTATTCTGAGCTGCTGCTTCCCCTCTATCCTCTATAGCCTACTGTGAGTGTGAGCTGGGGGACTCTGGGGGCCGCGACCTGGATCCAGTTGCAGCCCAGTCCATCCTCACCACTAGAGGCTCTGGTGAACACCTGCTGGATCTTAGACTCCGCGCCCTGGGGAATCTTAGACTCTAGCTCCCTGTGGGATCCCTGTTAGTGCTCTAGTCCCTGTTAGTGCTCCAGTGAACCTGCCTTCCTTAACTACCCAGAGTTCCATCCGCAGCAGTCAGCCATAGGGTCCACTACCTTAGCGGTGCACTCCTGACCCCAACTGTGTGAATCTGTCACCTGGCCTCAGGTGACCAGACAGTTTGATCAGCCATGGACCCAGCTCATGTGCCGCTACCTGCAGATGATCCCTTGCAGGGCATAGTCCGCAGACTTGAGACCCAGGAATCGAATCAGACCCAGGTGATGCGATTCCTTCAGGATTTGGTCTCCCGTTTTGAACAGATTCAGGCCTCCTTAGGACCCCCGGTTCAACAACCTCAACCGCTATCAGCTGCTGCACCTATTCCGGTTGCAGTCGCAGCCACACATTCACTACAACTGCCAGCTCCATCCCGTTTCTCTGGGGACTTCAAGGCCTGCATGGGGTTCCTTAGCCAATGCACTATTCATTTTGAGCTCCAACCCCAAAACTTTCTGTCTGATCAAGCAAAGGTAGCCTATATCATTTCCCTCCTCTCTGGGGAAGCTTTAGCCTGGGCAGCCCCTCTGTGGGAACTGAATGATCCAGTGGTTTCTAGTCTGTCTGACTTCTTGAAACTTTTTCTGAATATCTTCGAAGAACAGGGTCCCGTCTCTTCAGCGCCCTTTGACGTCTCCACCAAGAGTCTGCTTCTGTGAGGCAGTATGCTCTTCATTTCCGCATACTGAAGGCTGAGTTAAGCTGGAACAATGAGGCCTTAGTCGCAACCTTTTTGCATGGCCTTTCTGATAGAGTGAAGGATGAATTAGCTGGAAGAACCATCACCACTGATCTGGGCGAAGTTATCTCCTTGTGTAACCAGATCGATATTCGCTTTCAGGAAAGGACCCTAGAAAAGCGATGTCAGTTCTCCTTGGTTCTTGGTCAGCCTGAGCTCCCCTCTCTTCGACCCGTGGAGCATCTCCTGCCAGCTGAGGAACCCATGCAACTGGGTCGAACCAGGCTATCCCCCGTGGAACGTGTTAGGCACAGAACTCTAGGCCTGTGTCTCTATTGTGGGGGCAAAGGTCATTTTCGTGACACTTGCTCTCTTTGTCCAGAAAAACGTTTCGGTCCAATACATCTGGAAAGTGGAGTATTGGCGCCAGAAATAATAGGATTTTTTGTACTCACCGTAAAATCCTTTTCTCTGACATCCATGGACTGACACGGTGTCTCTTTACACTTTACACGTGGGTTATGTCCCTGCCTGCAGGAGAAGACCTAGGCAGAATGTGAGATGTTATACATACATTCTAAAAGCCAGAGCTGAACAGCCCCACCCAGGGGGCGGTCCCTCCGGACATAACCCTCCCACTACAGTCAGCAGACTTCAGTTCGTAACAAAGCAGTACAAACTTAAAAAGGAAGGGTGGGTGCCGTGTCAGTCCATGGATGTCAGAGAAAAGGATTTTACGGTGAGTACAAAAAATCCTATTTTCTCTTATCATCCATGGACTGACACGGTGTCTCTTTACACTTTACACGTGGGATGTCCCAAAGCAGTGTCAAGAGGGATGGGAGCAGTATAAATGGAAAAACCAAAAACTTCACTCCAAGAAGGCAGAGCTCCTCAACGGAGGAGTTGCAACTTTAAACAGCGGCCTGCAGCACCCTGCGGCCGAAGGAAGCATCCGAAGATGCAGCCACATTAACCTTATAAAAACTGAAAAGGCATGAACAGACGACCAGGTCGCCGCCTTGCACACTTGTGCAACCAACGCTTGATGTCGGAAAACCCAGGAAGCACCAATTGCCCTGGTGGAATGCGCCGTAACCGGAAGGGAGGCGCCCGCCCTTTGAGAGCATAGGCCTGTATGACGGTCTGCCTGATTCCCCCAGAAATGATGGCAGACGAAACCGCTTGGCCCTGTTATGGACCAGAGACAGTCACAAACAGTCGGACTTCCGAATAGAAGCAGTAGCAGACAGGTACACCCCGTAAGGCTCGTACCACATCCAATATGTGCAGCGCAAACTCTCTGGGATGCGATGGGTGAGGACACAAGGACGGGAGGACAATGTCCTCATGTAGGTGAAAGGTCGACACCACCTTTGGCAAAAAGGAAGGTCGCGGATGCAACACCGCCTTATCTTTATGGATGACTAAATATGGCGACTTGCAGGGCAAAGCTGCCAACTCAGACACTCGTCAAACAGAAGTGGTTGCCATTAAAAGGCCACCTTCTGAGACAAGACAAGAGGGGAATATCCCGGATATTCCCAAAAGGAGGTTCCTGGAGGACCGAAAGCACCAAATTCAGATCCCACGGTGGGAGAGGAGGCTTGACAGGAGGGAGCACATGGCGAACCCCCCCAACACAAGGTGCTAACCAAGAAATGACCCGCTAGAGGTCGCTGAAAGAAGACAGCCAAGGCCGAAATCTGTTCCTTGATGGTACTCAAAGCAAGCTTTTGGGTCACTCCACACTGCAGAGGACGCAGGATTCTGGGGACGGAATACGTCCGAGGACGCCAGTCCAGCGCTTCGCACATGGCGATATAAGCTTTCCAGGCACGGTGATAGATCTGCCTGGAGGAAGACTTCCATGTCCTTTAACATGGTCAAAATGACCGAGTCCGAGAGACCTCGGTCCCTCAACACCTGGCTTTCAACAGCCCTGCCGTTAAAGCCAGAGACTGTAATCCAAGTGAAACATAGAACCTTTAGACTGAAGGTCCTCCCTCATCGGCAACCGCCAGGGAACGTCCGCGACGAGACGTACCAGATCAGCGCACCAGTGACGCTGAGGCCAATCCGGAACAATTAGGATCACCGGAGTTTATATCAGGTGATAAGGACCCTATGGGGCCACCAACGCATCCGAGGCATCGCCCAAGGATCCCTGGATCTGGCCACAACCTCAACACCTTGCGATTGAGTCGAGAGGCCATCAGGTCCACCTCCGGCGTGCCCCACCATCGGCAAAGGAGTTGAAACATGCAAGGACCACTCTTCTTGGTCCGGCGTCTGGCGATTGGCGACTCAGATAGTCCGCCTGCCCATTGTCTATGCCCAGAATGTAAATGGCCTACAGAGCCGGCACGTTTCTTCCGGCCCACTTCAGGATATGGACTACCTCGGAAGCCGCAGCTGAGCTCCGAGTCCCCCCTTGATGGTTTACATACGCCACCGCCGTGGCGTAGTCCGACTGGATCCTGATGGAGCGACCCTGTAACCTCTCCAACCTGAGGAGAGACACAGTCTGATGGCCCGTATTTCCAGAACAGTGATTGGTAAACGGGCTCGTCCGGAGTCCAAGGCCTTGAGTCGACAGGACTCCCCAGACTCCACCCCAGCCCGTCAGGCTGGTGTCCGTCGTGAGTATCGTCCATTGGATGTGAGGGGAACGACTTTCCGGTTCGAAGAGCCGAGGATGTCAACCACCATGTCAGGGATGCCCTGACCAGGTGACTCACCTGGATCTGAAGATCCAAAGGACAACGGGGATTTGTCCCAGGTGGACAAGATCTCCTTCTGCAATGCCCTGGTGTGTGATTGGGCATACGGAACGGCCGCTAAGGAGGCCACCATGAGTCCCGGGACTCTCATGCAGCAAAAAAAAAAAAAAAACGGATTGACAACCATTTTCGGGATGTCAGCACCCGCACCGCAGACTGAAGTGCCAGCAACTTCTCCAGAGGTAGGATACCTTTGCCTCCAAGGAGTCCAGAATCAGACCTAGATACTCCAGACACTGAGTCGGGACCAGGACTGACTCCTGAATGTTCAGGAACCACCCGAAGTCCCTGAGGGTCTAATTGACGATAGTCACCTTTCTTCTAAGTCTGAGCCACATTCTGCTGTTAGCAGAAGATCGTCCAGATAGCCCGCGACAGCAATACCTCGCTGTAACAGAAGGCTAGAACCGGAGCAAACACCTTGGTGAACACCCTTGGTGCCGAGGCTAGGCCGAAAGGAAGAGCCACAATCGATAGTGGACTTCGCTGATCGCAAAGCGCAGAAACTTCTGGTGACTTGCGTAGATTGGAACATGCAAGTAGGCGTCCTTGAAGTCCAAGGACGCCAGAAGAAAATTCCTTTGGTGGAGAGTAGCGATCACCGTGTGAATGGATTCCATGTGGAATTTCTGCACCTTCTCGAAGGCATTCAGGGCCTTGAGGTCCAGGATAGGTCGAACCACGTCCTATTTTTAGGATGACAAACAGATTCGAGTAAAATCCCTGAAAACTCTCTTGTGACGGAACCGGCACAATCACTCCGTTACCTGATCAAATCCTGTACAGCCCCCCAAGAGGGCTGCCCGACGGGTAGGAAGGAGAGGAAGATTCGAGGGAAAGAATCTGTCTGGGGGCCAGGATCGGAATACTATCCTGTATCCTGAGGTGACCACCTCGCACACCCACCAGTCGGAGATTCGGGAGGACCACCGATTCGTGACCTGCGAAGTCGTCCCCCCACCCCAGAGTCGGGCGGAGGCTAGACTTCAAGCGGAGGCGGGCTTGGGAGCCGCTTGTTTGGCTTACGCACCCAGGGGCACTTGTGCCCACCAGCCGCACTGCCGTCAGTCTGAGAGGGCCTACCCGTGGATTCTGACTGACGAAAAAACCCCGTTTTGCTGGAAAGGAAGGCCCCTGTTTGCGGCGGGCCTCCTCACCCTTGCTAGTCTAAGGAAGAAGAGTGCTTTCACCTCCCGTGACATCCATGACGATGTCATTTAGAGCAGCACCGAAAGGTCTACCACCTTTAAAAAGGTAGATCCGTCAGGAGCTTCCTAAGGCTAGGTCAGCAGACCAGCATTTCAACCAGATAAGACGACGCAATACCACCGCCGAGACAGAGGCCCTGAATATTAAACGGGCCGCGTCCAACGTGGCGTCGCACACATAAACCAGGCCCTGAACCAGTTGGTGGGCCAGCGCAACTGTGTCTGGAGGAAGATTATGCTCCTGTACAGCTAGGTGCAACATTGTTGCCCAACCTGTAAGTGTTTAAGACAAAAGGGTCGCCGCTACCACAGACCGTAGGGCGGATCCCAACAAGGCAAACATGGCTCTGCTCACCACTTCTGACCTCCTGTCAGTGGGGTCCTCAAATGCAGGAGTCCCCTCCATCGGGAGAGTGATGGCCTTGTTCAACCGGGCGACTGGAGGGTCGACCACTGGGGGAGAAGCCCACCTTTTAAGTAGGGCATCTTCAAGGGGTATCTGATAGACAAACGCCGCGGGACCATAAAAACTTCTGCGGCTTTTTCCAGACCTTATCAATGAGCTGGTCAAAGAAAGTACATATGGAAAAACCTCTTTAGAAGGCCTGGCCTTAAAAGAACCAAAGGAGACTGTATCCGCCTGAGGTTCTGCATCCGCAGCATTTTAGCTTGAGAGTGTCCCTCACCGCAGTCATGAGTACACTAACAAGCGCCCTGTCATTTACTGACTCAGAACTGGAGTTTTCCTCATAAGGAATGTCCTGTTCAAAACCATCCAATACATTCAGAACTAGGGTCATGAGCGGTAGTGGCTAGGCCCATATCTGAATCAGCGCACTGCCCTCATGAAGTAAAGTGGGGAGAGGGCGCTTTTTTGCTCCCTTGCGCTTGCACACAGCTCCCATCCTGGTCAGAAACGAATCCAGGACTGCCCACAACTGGTCCCTAGGGACCGCAGGTGCTGAAGCACTGCCTGTTGTCCACTGACATTTAGGGGAAGCTGGTGAGAGAGACTCCATATTGCCCCCCTCTGAGACTCCTCAGATAAAAAAGTCCACCCACATGCTTTGCTGACTGAGAAGGGGGCGCCCAGGGGACTCACCAAACCGAACCAGGGACCGCTCAGTTCCGCTGTCTGTACCGCGCTGTGTCAGCGCTGGTGAGCTGTGAGGAGATTGTGAGGAGATTCGCGCTGTTACAGCAGCGCTAGAGGCCAAAACTAGTGCTGAGGAGCGCGCGGGCTACAAGAAAATGGCCGCAGCACTTCACTGAGGCGATCCGCGGCAAGATGGCCGCCATGACGCAGCTATAGTGAAAAAAACAGCACACACACAGCGCCACTCGGCGCTCAGGTCCCAAAACACACAAAAAAAGGCCCCAAGCATATCTGCAGACCAGCATGAGCCCTTCCAAGAATAGTGTGACCCCCAGGCACCCCACACAGCACAGCGCCAGCAATGGTGACAGAGAGTGACAATGAAATACAGGGGGAGACAGGGAAAATCCCCCACAGAGAAACACACAGCTTTTTGTACTCACCTGCAGGCAGGAGAGACTACTTACCCGTCCCCTGAGGGACCCACTGGTGTGTTTCTGACAGGACTATCACAGTGCAGTACTGAGTAGCTGTCGGCCCGGTCCACCGCGAAAGATACAGTCAGTCAGGAACTGTTCAGTCTTGAGAGGACCGTGGGAGCATGAAAGCAAACCCGGCCACCCCTGGAGTCATGGGGCCTGTCGTGAACTGAGTCTCACGCACACAAGGCGAGGATCAGCACGCTCGATGGTCGGACAGGGAAGACTACGAGGATATCCTGTACCCAACCTGTTGCCCAGCCGACAGTTGATAGAAGATTCTCAAAAATAAAATTAAAAAAAATTCCAGAAAAGGAATAAAAATAGGTCAGGAGACTGGCTCCTGAGAGAGCCACGTCTTCTCCTTCTGCTAGGCAGAAAAAAACTGAAGTCTGCTGACTGTAGTGGGAGGGTTATGTCCGGAGGGACCGCCCCCTGGGTGGGGCTGTTCAGCTCTGGCTTTTAGAATGTATGTATAACATCTCACATTCTGCCTAGGTCTTCTCCTGCCGGCAGGGACATAACCCACGTGTAAAGTGTAAAGAGACACTGTGTCAGTCCATGGATGATAAGAGAAATCTCCTTCACCTTCTCGTCTTCTTTTTTCTGTGTTCCTTCATGTTGGTGCTTCTTCTCATTCGGTCTCGACATATCTGGATTCCGGAGCCGCTGGCAATTTCATGGACTGGAAAATCGCATCGTCCATGAGACTTACCCTTTTGCCCCTCACCACGCCTCTGGTGGTCTTGGCGATTGATGGCACTGTTCTCCCAGGGGGTCCTATTCGCTTCCAGACCCTCCCTGTTAAGATGTCGGTAGGGACACTCCAACAGGAGTGGATATCCTTCCTTATCTTACCTAAGGCCTCAACTCCTATAGTTTTGGGTCTTCATTGGTTACGGCTCCATTCTCCACATGTTGACTGGACCACTGGACAGGTCCTGGCTTGGGGTTCCTCCTGTTCCTCGTCTTGCCTACCCAAGGTTTTCCCAAAAGAGAAACTTCCTGTTGCCACCATCCCAGTATCTTTTGCTCTTCCTACTGCATATAGTGATTTCTGGGATGTGTCCTGCAATAGTCGGGCTGATGCACTCTCTAGGTCATGTGGCACTCTGGATTAGGAGCCCACCTGTGAATCAGAGCCGATCATTTACTCCAGTTTGCATAACCATTTACCTTTGTCTGTCACTAAACACCCTTGGATGCACAGCCAGGCTAGCTTGTCTGCAAGTTCTGCAGTTGCTACACCTGACCATGCTATTCACTCGCCCTCTGAACTAGTTATGCCAGTCCAGCCCACGCCCAGTGAGCCTCCTACTTTTTCTTATTCAGGACCTTCTGCAACCTCGCCTCACCCTAATACTGTTACGTCCATTCAAACCTGTCTAAGGGGTTCAATCCATCCTCATTTTGCTTGTCTTTCAGCTATCCAGCTTGACTCCTGTGACATGTCACCTTCTAACCAACCTGACCTCAGGGTTCCACTGACCTCTGCCCAGTCTGATGGTCCTGTGCTAGATGCCCAGTTCATCTTTAAGGGTCTGGGGGACCCTCCTCAGATTCCTGTTGATCCTCTCATGCCCTTGCTTATTCCTAAAGGGCCGTTGGTCCTCAATAAGTCCCCTCGTCCTCTCCCTACCTCGGTTTCAGTCTCTGAGGATAATCTAAAGTATGAGGTTAGTCAAGTTCTGGATTCTCAGCTCTGCAGAGGCATTCCTCAGTACCTTGTGCATTGGAGAGGGTTTGGTCCTGAGGAGGCGTCTTGGATCGCTGCATCTGAGGTCGTTGCATCTCATCTGTTGAGGAGGTTTCATCTGAGATTTCCCTTTAAGCCTGGGCCCAGGCAGGGGAGGGGGAGGGCCCATAAGAGGGGGGGTACTGTCATGGTTATGCAGTAATGTTTGTCTCTCAGCTCACCTCTGCTCCATGTGTCCTGCTTTAGAGGCCAGCCACTCTCACCTGGATGCTTACGTAATCTATCCTCTAGCATGGCTCCACCCCAGTCCTATCAGGGAACACTATATTAACCTGTGCAATGCAAGCCAGCCGTGCTGATCAACTTTGCATGTTAGCTTTCGTGTGTGACTTGCTGTGTCTTCTACGTCTGATTCCAGTTACTGATCTTGGCTTGTTCTCGACTATCCCTGTCTGCTTGTGACCTTGACCTTTGACGTGTCCTTTATTTATCCTTGTCTGCTAGTCGCCCCGACCTTGGCTTTCCCCTCACTATCTCTTGTATCCTGAGCTGCTGCTTCACCTCTATCCTCTATAGCCTACTGTGAGTGTGAGCTGGGGGACTCTGGGGGCCGCGACCTGGATCCAGTTGCAGCCCAGTCCATCCTCACCACTAGAGGCTCTGGTGAACACCTGCTGGATCTTTGACTCCGCGCCCTGGGTAATCTTAGGCTCTAGCTCCCTGTGGGATCCCTGTTAGTGCTCCAGTGGACTTGCCTTCCTTAACCACCCAGAGTTCCATCCGCAGCAGTCAGCCATAGGGTCCACTACCTTAGCGGTGCACTCCTGACCCCAACGATGTGCATCTGTCACCTGGCCTCAGGTGACCTGACAAGTAACCTGAGCACAGAGAAGTAAGGGCTGAGAGCCCAGCCCTGACATGTCGGATATTATCCTTGAGGTTTTGCTAATAACCTCTAGTCCTTATTGTGGTTTGATGTAATTTACCCATATATATTTGCCTATTACTCAATACTATTTTTACTGTCTGTTTTCATTCTTAACCACTTAGGGACTGCCCAACGTCGTTATACGTCGGTACTTTGACGTTAAATTTCTTCTTTTGCCTTTAAGTGTAAATGTGAGATCTCAGGTCTTTTTGACCTGAGATCTCACATTAAAGAGGCCCTGTCATGCTTTTTTTCTATTAAAACAGATGTTTACATTCCTTGTAATAGTAATAAAAGTGATCCAATTTTTTTTTTTTTAAAAGACAGTGTAAAAAAAACAAATTTTTTAAAGCGCCCCTTCCCACCGTGCTCGCGCGCAGAAGGGAACGCATACATAAGTTGCGCCCACATATGTAAACGGTGTTCAAACCACACATATAGCCACGATATCGAGGTATCACCGTGATCGTTAGAGCGAGACCAATAATCTAGCAAAAGACCTCCTCTGTAACTCAAAACTGGTAACCTGTATACATTTTTCAACGTCGCCTATGGAGATTTTTTTAATGGCAAAGTTTGTCACCATTCCACGAGCGGGCACAATTTTGAAGCATGACATTTTAAGTATCAATTTACTCGGCGTAACGTCGTCTTTCACAATATAGAAAAAAATTGGGCTAGCTTTACTTTTCTTATTTTTTTATTTAAAAAAAGTGTATTTTTTTCCCCCAAAAATTGCGTTTGTAAGACCACTGCATAAATACGGTGTGAGAGCCCAGCCCAAAGTCTTGCAACGACCGCTATTTTATTCTCTAGGGTGTCTGAAAAAAAACAACAGAAAATTTAATTCAAATACTTACCGTAATTTTCCTTTCCTGACGAGCTCCATGTCAGCACAGCTGGGTGAGGCCCCGCCCACCCCTACGTGATCAGGACTTAACTATACATTTTTCACTCACCTCAGCCTCAGCGTTTCGTAACTATTACTACTTAACTGGGCGGGTTCTGTGCTGACATGGAGCTCGTCAGGAAAGGAAAATTATGGTAAGTATTTGAATTCAATTTTCCGTTTTCCTGACGGCTCCATGTCAGCACAGCTGGGAATTAACTAGCCAAAACAGGGGAGGAATAATGCTACACACTCCAATTCTGATTAAAACAGTAAAGCCCTGTACACACGATCGGATTTCCTATGGATTTTAAACCGATGGATTTTTCCATCGGTAATCCGATGAAGCTGACTTACATCAGTCTTGCCTACACACCATCAGTCAAAAATCCGACCGTCCCAAACGCTGTGACGTAAAACACTCTGACAAGCCGAGAAAAATGAAGTTCAATGCTTCTGAGCATGCGTCAACTTGATTCTGAGCATGCATGGGTTTTTTGTCCGATGGAGTTCCACACAGACAATCGGAATTTGCTATTGTTTTTTTTCCCATCGATAAATTTAAAACATGTTCTATTTTTTCTCACCGATGGAAAAAAGACCGATGGGGCCCATACACGATCGGTTTGTTCGAGGAGAAAAGTCCATCGGACTGTTTTCATCGGTAAAACCGATCGTGTGTACACGGCTTAACAGAAACAATGATGCCTCTGACAAACTC
This sequence comes from Rana muscosa, assembly GCA_029206835.1. NCBI lineage: Eukaryota > Metazoa > Chordata > Amphibia > Anura > Ranidae > Rana > Rana muscosa. Next base: position 236,428,635 of record CM055127.1, on the reverse strand, counting down.
AACTGTCATGAATATGAATATTTTTGGTGTCCACATAGTTGTATTGCAGATAGTTTGAGACACCCGGCCTGCTGTCACTCTGAAGGTCCGGACCCTTCTAGTGAGAGTGCCGTGATTCTCCTGGCACAGCCAGCCCTACAACCTGCAGGCCAAGGAGATGAGGTTATCAACCAAGAGATAATAATCTTACTGGAAGCTGTAAAATCATTATGTGTTCCACCTGAAAATGACAAACAGATGTACAGACCTCCTGATGGCAGGAGTCGCCTTGATTAAATATTTTAGAGCTTAGCCCACATCCGATGGGCACTTCTTGAGTACTCCCCAAAGGGAACGTAGGAAGAAAACCTCTTGTGTGATATAAACTCTGAAAGTTAGTTCAGGCACAAATTCGAGCATTGGCATGAGCACCATCCTGTATGGGAAGTACACGAGTATGGGTTCTTTAAACCCAAGGACACCAATGCTGATGTAATTGCCACCAGTAAATCAGTTTCAGTGAAAAAGTACCACAGGGTGATTGAAGGCATCCGATGAAATAACATCCATCAGCATTGGTATATCTCATTCCGGAAACAAGTTGAGGTTTCAACCAAATTGCATCTTGAAAAACTGTATAATTAAGTGTTGGAAGCTTGCGAAATGCCAGTGAAGACAGAGATAGCCAAAATGAATGCCTATAGCATGCTTGCACATAGAACCAAGTCAATCCATGCCTGTAGGCATTCGGAGCAGACTTCTGAAGAGTCCAGCGTAAAATCTTGATCAGCGAATATACTGGGCATATATGCCCTGTTTTACTATAGGCATGCTTATCGCTGTCCTTTCTTGTTTCGAACAACTAGTCAAATCTTCATAGAGCATTCGACATCTCCCGACCCAGGCCATCAGTCTTAGTCTGTCGGATGCTGGATGAATTGGACTGGAGAAGGTTTGATCTACCAGGCAGAGGGAGTCACTCCTTGACACTCATCAGGATAAGTAGCGGGTACCAAAACTGTCACCTTCCCTCGTCCCAGCGTTAGCTGGAAGCTGAGAATCAGAGGGAGCAGCTGAAAAAAGGCATAAGCCGTCTTGGCGATCCATTCTGCGGTCAGCACCTCCACTCCGAGAGCTTGTGGATCCTGGGCCCTGGAATGGAACTTCAGAAACTTAGTGCCGACTGGGAATATAAGCGGTCTACCTCTGGCAGACAAAACACCAAGCTCTGTTAGTTCTTGGAAAACTCACAGTAGTCTGGATCATCCATTGTTGTCCAGACTTGACCTGGACAAATAGTTTGTCTGAAGTTTCTTCTGACCAGGCACATAGGTCGCAGATCGTTGGGAGGATTGACTTGGGTGAATTCTAGAATTAGAGAAAACTTCAGAAGTGAGAGACTGAGCCTTGTTTCCAGATGTAGGCCACAGTCGTTGTGCTGTCCAACTTTCCCAGGACAGGCTTACCCTGGATGAGGTGACTGAAGGCTAAGAGCCTGAAAAGGCTGCCCTCAACTCCAAGACGGAGTCTTGGATCCTTGACAAAAGACCATTGGTCCTGAGCTCATTGTTCCTGAAGTAGGGCTCCCCTACATTGGCTGGTATCTGACTGCACCACCAGGTCGTCTGAGCTGCTGGGGCGAGGCGATTTCTATGGCTCAATCTGAGACTTGAAGGATGAAAGATCTCCAAATAGGGCCCAAAATGCTTTCCTTAGGGGACCACGTGTCCATCACCAAAGCCATCCCTATGTTCACAGAGGAACCACATAGTGCCCCTAGGGCATGTATGGATGGCACAATCTCAAAATAACAGAAAGCATCCTGACATGGAAGTTTCTACTGACTTCTTGGTTTATGCATTGGCTTCCCAATCCTTCTTGGACTCTCATCCAGAAAATGCAGAAGCTAAGCTCTCTGGCGTGAGAGTGAGTGTGGAAACTGACTCTTGAGTTTTCGGTCTTCTTCAACTCCTGAAGTAAACCTTCATCTTGAGGCAGGAAGCCAAACTGGCCACTAATAAATTTAAGCTTGACCTTCTGCGATTAAGAAAAAATGCAGTGATAGCGTTTGTCCTTGAGGGTCACATCTTCTGATGGTAAGGTCATGTAAATGGCCAATCCCACAGGGGACACATACTGACCAGAGGGGTGATTCCAACCCCTGGACCTCTATTCGTTCAAAGGGGCATAACTTTGACATCCTGCTGTGACGATATCCTCCAATCTTGACGAACAAGCACTTGATCCATTCCACATCCAGCTGTCTTCTGGAGGTACTTAAAATACTTCCAAAGCTTCACCTCTATACACAGGCATTTCACCAAACTTACCAATCTGAACAGGTCGTCCTCTTTTTCCTGTTCAGAAGAGACTGGAGAGAATTGATTGGCCCGAGAAGGCCCTGAAAGAAGGCTGGACATTGCCAAACAGACGGTCCGCGCACGAGATGAATCTAGACATTCCATTTGAGTGTCTTGACCATCTGCTTAATTGTGACAATTGGTTAGGTGCCGTCGTCATCTTTATCCTAGGTTGCTTGACCTAGGAAACATCCTTGCAGTCATATTCGTCTGTTTCTCTTTGGAAGGATCTGAAGCGGATTGCTTGCTTGAGAAGGCTTGGAGACTTCACAGGGTGAGTGGAAACACTCTTTAGAGTGTATTGACCACATGTTGGGTGGCACAGTGGTGTAGTGGGTAGCACTCTCGCTTAGCAGTTCGAATCCCAACCACGCCAATACCTGCCTGGAGTTTGCATGTTCTCCCTGTGCCTGCGTGGGTTTCCTCTGGGTACCCCGGTTTCCTCCCACACTCCAAAGACATGCTGGTAGGTTAATTGGCTTCTGTCCAAAATTGGCCCTAGTATATGAATGTGAGTTGGGGACCTTGGATTGTGGGCTCCTTGAGGATAGGGACCGATGTGAGTGTGCAATGTATGTGTGGAGCGCTGCGTAAATTGATGGCGCTACCTTAAATAAATAATAATATAATAGATGCGCTATTACAGGGATAGGGAGAATTGTAGACACGCACCCACACTCACTCAGATTAAACTCAGGTGTCTTTTTTTCAACCTTACTAACTATGTAAACATGTTGCATGAATGCGACAACCTGTTGGGTGCCGTCATCCTTATCCTTGGTTGCTTGAACAAAGCAGACTGTGTGCAGTCATGTCCATCCGGCAGTTTGGAAAATGGGCTGCTTCACCTGGTATGGACAGGCAGCTTCTCATTGTCAGAGCAGATAACCCTTTCACAGGGTGAGCCGAAAACACCCCTTTAGAGTGTATTGGCAATTTGTTTATTGGGTGTGACACCTTATAGGTGTCACCCTCCTCCCTGGCTGTTTAAGCCAGTGGGATACATACTGTCATGCCCATCCGTGTATTCCTCTTATGGGGCTTGAAGAGGGATGTTTGCTTGGGAAAGCTATGAGACTGATCCTTCGTGTTCATCCATGTCTTCTTATTGAAGGGCCTGAAGCATGTTCGTTCTGAGATTGGTAAACACTAATAGATAACCTCACCACAGGGCTTGCGCACCATTCAGCAAACCAACCCATAGCCCCTGATCACACTGGTGCGTTTTTGACATGCGACCCGACCATTCAAATCGCATGAAAAATAGGCGGCAATCGCACCGCCCTAATCGGTGCAATGCTGCATCAGCGGCGCCGCACCAACTTCAAAAAGACAGTTTTGTACTACCTTTGCGATTTCGGGATGCGACCTATATTGACATCCGCACAGAGACTCAGATGTCTCTGAAAATCACGACCGGAATCGAGACTGACCAGCGGGAGACAAAGCTTAATAGCACAGCCTCATTCACGCAATCCAGTGCGACCCTGGACAAGGGAAAAAAACGGTTAAATGCAGTAAATAGCTTGTTTAGTAACAAACCCTGAGGGGTTAACCACAGCTAGAGGGAGGCAGAAGCTTCCATCTACAGCCCTGTTAACCAGGTGGAGGTTAATTTGGCTAGAATCTAATCCTCGAGGAATCAGGTCATGATGAAAAAGTTTGTTTCAGAACAGCAACAAAAAGGTAGGAATTCGTAACAAAATTACAACCATCTGCAGTGTACACAAACCAAGGGAATTGTAGACATCATAAACATGCTTCTCCATGCTCTTTTTATTTTCTTCTTTTTTTTTTTGAGGAAAACCAAAGATCACATAGAAAAATACAAGGATATCCCACATTTTCACAGGCCATGGCTGGATCCAGTAGACATCCCAGGTGCCTGCAACTACCTTCTTTGGAAAATGCTAGTCTTTGGAGGGGGTTTGGCATAATAGCACGACAGTAAGCAAACATGAGAAGCCACCAACAGATTATAGCCATGTGTGAACAGACAAAGTGTTACTTTGTGTATCTGTTATGCAAAGTACTCCCTGTCGACTAATGCAGCATACATTGGATACAAATCATTTAGCTCACCCAAGCTCCGTCATCCGACCGTCGACACTGGCACAGCGCGGGTGCGTGTGTATAGGTGTGTACTCTGCCACGACCGCTGTCCATCTTGTTTGGACCGTGCGGACCCCAGACATGGATGTTAGCCATGATAAAGCCCCCCCAAGGATCAGCAGCAGGGCTCCCTGGATTATGGTCATTTAGACGAGACACCAGGGACTTCGTCCAGCTTCATCCACACGTATGGAGGGCCCGCCAGACATTTAGACAAGCTAGGTAGAGGAGCACACCTACGTCCTGCACGTAGGAGGAAAGGAGAAGAACGCTGAGGCTGAGGTGAGTGACATTTTTTTAGTTAAGTCCTGATCACATAGGGGTGGGCGAGACCTCACCCAGCTGTGCTGACATGGAGCTCGTCAGGAAATATATAATGTTTGGGGGTTCTAAGTAATGTTCTAGCAAAAAAAATGATTTTAACTTGTAAACAACAACTTTAAAAAATAGGCCTGGTCCTTAAGTGGTTAAAGCAAGTTTGCAGTAAAGATAATTTCTGTGTTCACTAAAATCTGTTTCCAATTATGCCGCGTACACACAATCGGACATTCCGACAACAAAACAATGGATTTTTTTCCGACGGATGTTGGCTCAAACTTGTCTTGCATACACACGGTCGCACAAATGTTGTCGGAAATTCCGATCGCCAAGAACGCGGTCACGTACAACACGCACGACGGCACTATAAAAGGGAAGTTCAATACCAAGTGCGCCACCCTTTGGGCTCCTTCTGCTAATCTTGTGTTAGTAGAAGTTTGGTGGGAGCCTTTTTAGCCTTCTTGTTTTTCAGTCCGTTACTGCTCTTCAGTTTGTGCTTGTGGGTTCGTATCTGTTTTTCAGTGTGTGTAGTCAGTTTGTATCTGGCTTTCAGTGCGTTTTTGTCTGCTCGTTTTCAGCTCGCTCTTCTCAGGCCTTTCTGTTTTTCAGTACATTCTGTTAGTTCATTCTGACCAGCCGACCATTTTCTAGCCATGTTGCGGGTACGTACTCGTCGTAGAGTTCGTGATGTGCAGGGGCTTGGTGTTGGGGTTCTTACTTTGACCCAAGCCCAATCCATGAACAGGGTGGGGAGGAGTTCATGGAAGAAGAATTGGTTGCTCCAGCGTGACCAATTCTCTCATATGCCTTTGTTGCGGGAGATCCAGGAGAATAATCCTGATGATTTCAGGAATTATCTCCAGATGACGGACCCCGTTTTTCACTGTTTGTTGGCTTTGCTGTCCCCCTATAATACGAAGCAGGACACCTGCATGCGGCAAGCCATCACCCCAGAACAAAGGCTAGTTGCCACGTTGCGGTACTTGGCGATGGGGAGAAGTCTGCAGGACATCAAGTTCTCGACAGGCATCTCCCCCCAGTCTCTGGGGATCATTATTCCAGAGACCTGTTCTGTCATAAATTATGTCCTGCAGAAGGACTATTTTAAGGTACGTTTTCTCATTTAACATCACATTCTATGTATTTAATGTTTGCTAATGTATTGTATTTCTTTCATCATTCCCTAATTACCATGATTGTAATATGCTGTGAATGTCCCATTTGTCCTCATGCATGCTGTAAGCTTTTAATGCTCCTTTTTTGTCCTTCATGCATATTTGCCTTCACTAACCTCTACAGCATGCTATCCTGGGCCCATACACACATAGCCTAGTCACTTAACAATGTATTTTGTCAGCTCCATTGTAGTGCTTTACCCTTAACATCCCTTAAAATGTGTACAAATGTTATTGTTGTCCTTAAATTTAGGCAGAGTGCCAGAAGCTTTTTTTTGGGGTCCCAAACTCATTTGGAACCCTCCCCGCCACCCTACAATTTTTACAATGGGCCATCGGAGGGGGGTGAGGAATTTGATAAGTGGACCTTATATTTTTGTCTTTAAATACTCCTTAAACTAAATTCTTGGCCAAGAATGTTTGTGTCTAATCTGCTTGCAATGTTATGTGCAAAAGTACGATTTTTTTTTTTGTTTGACTCCACAGTTTCCTTCAACGCCACAGGAATGGCAGACTGTGGCTTCCCAATTTGCCCAGCGGTGGGACTTTCCAAACTGCGGAGGGGCAATCGATGGGAAACACGTCCACATCGTTCCACCCCCCAACTCGGGGTCATACTATTATAATTACAAGGGGTTTAATAGCATAGTGATGTCGGTGGTGTCGGGGACATACAAGTTTTTGTATGTGGACATGGGGAAGAATGGCCGGATGTTGGATGGTGGAGTCATTGCCCAGATCGAGTTCTACGGACGGCTCCAGAATGGTGGCTTGGGATTGCCACCTGCTGAAGATAACGTGGCAGGACTCCCGTTTGTCTTCATCACTGATATAGTATAAATTCTTTATACAACGCCAGGGTGTTGCAATGGGAGCTAAGTTTGCACCCAATATAGCAAACCTGTTTATGGCCGAGTGGGAGGATAAAGTAATTTTTAAAAACAGACGGGCAGAACTCATATTTTATAAACGTTTTATTGATGATTTGCTTTTTATCTGGGCTGGACCTATAGACACTCTAGAAGAGTTTTTAAAGGTTTTAAACGTCAACAACAATAACATTAAGCTCACCTCAGAATGGCAGAGTGAATCAATCAACTTCCTGGATGTGACTATTTACCGTAGAGATTTGAAATTGGAGACAAAAGTATTTTTCAAACCCACAGACAGGAATAGTTATTTACCAACTACCAGCAGGCACCATCCCCAATGGTTAAAGATTATACCAAAAGGGCAAATAACAAGGATAAAACGAAATTGCTCGGAAATCTAAAATTTCTTTAAACAATCGAAAGTATACTCACCGATAGATTTGTTGCCAAAGGATATGACCCGACAGATATGAAAAAAATCGTAGAGGAAATATCATTAATACCAAGAGAAGTCACCCTACAAACAAAACCCAAAACAGAGCTTATGAAAGCCAATACCAAAGAATTGGGCTTCCTATCACAATTCCATGCGCAATATAGGGAAGTAGAAAACATCTTTAAAAAGCATTGGCACATATTGCTATTAGACAAAAAAACTGGGCTCATTTCTACCAACAAAACCCCAATTTCTGTACCGAAAAGCACCAAATTATGGGGACCACATAGTCAAGAAAATTCTGGATCCACCAAAAAAAACACAATCTTTTTGGAATCAAAATGGTTTTTTCGCATGCAGAAGGTGCAAGGCCTGCAGAGAGGTTACACGACCATTAAGGGGCATAGAGAATTTCACGTCATCTACAAACAACCAGCAATTTGAAATCAAGCAGTTTATCACGTGCAATAGTAGTTTAGTAGTATATGCAGTCCCTGCGGCCTGCTCTATATAGGACGCACCAAGAGACTACTCAGAATACGCATTGCGGAACACATCTATAACATAAAGATTGGTTTTAAAGATCACAACGTATCTCTGCACTTTAAGCTCAAACATGACCAAGATGCATCAGGGCTTGAATTTTGGGGAATAGAATGTTTGGAACAGCATTGGAGAGGATCTCACAGAGTACGGGAACTGTCCAAACGTGAGACAAACTGGATATACCAGACGGATGTTTTAGTGCCGAAAGGTCTCAACGTAGAATTGGACATAAACGGTTTTATTAGTGATTCTTAATGGACCAGTACAGCTCCCAGCCAACACTAATCTGCGAGTCTCATGTTTTAGACTTTTATCATAGCCTTTACCACAGTTCTTATTATAAGTTTTAGGTGTACATGTAGTTTTATACAAGGGTTTTAGATAGGGAGTTTTATGTAAAAACACATTTTTAACCCCACACACAGTTTTATTTCAATTGTCTGTAGATTTTACATTCCAATTTTTTAAAGAATTTGTATCTATTAATTTTGCATTTCTCCATACATTTAGATCTTGTTTTTAATGTATATACATGTCAACACATTCAGTTTACACATTAGACTTCAGGGAATTTCATTTTAATCCTGGTTTTCACAAAATGCATACACGTCCCAGCCTGCCTAGTTTCACAAAATTGCGGCAAGATGAACAAACAATCATCTCACCCATTGAACTAGGCTCAGGAGATAACAATGGGGTACAGAGGGATATATGCATGTAACTTCAGATTGTCAGCTCACCATCTAATGTTCACCCATTATTTGAGACACTTTGATCAGAAGTAGCGATCGAATCATAGTGTTAATGAATTATTAAAGGTTGAATTAATTCATGTTCTAGCAAAACAAGTTCAATCTAACCTTATGCCAAATGACAAAAGTAATGAATATTTATATATAATGGCAACAATATAGAAGAAGATTGTGCCCCATAGTGAATAATCTGTGCCTCAGCTGGTAGGCTGTCGGCACTGTGAATGCATAAGTGCCGACATAAAACATTAGCCGAATACTTCCGCCCATATCCTGGCAAAGACAGCGACGCTCGGAAGCGCCGGCGTGATGACGCATGGCGCTGGGGGAGTGATTCGTTGCCGCCCATTGGGCGGAAGATTCGTCCTCTTATAGTCCGGATGCTGTGTGTGTAGTCCACGCCCTCGGAGGAAGTCGGAAGAGACGAAACGTCAGGGCAGATCTACACACACAGCCGGTAGTGACGTCTGCGCTTCAAAAGCCTGCAACCCGGAGACGCTGGAGGAAACTTCATTGAGTGATCATCAGGGGCAAGTGCTTTGAGCATACATGCTCTAAATTTTGCCTATTTTTAATTGTTATATGGTACGCATTCTGTATGAAGGGGGATACTGTGGGGGTCTTTGTTTAATAAATACTTTCCATAAACAGTACTGCCCTATGAGATCTATTTGTTTTCTCACATGACAATTGATACCTATGCAAGCTGAAACTCACAGTGGAAAAGGCAGAGAAATGCTGGAGGTGGATGGTATATGAATGCTCATTTTTAAACTACATCTGGTGAGTGCATCCCCAAAAGGGGAATTTACCCCCACGCGGTGACAAAGCATTTGGTGGAAGGAGCACTAAGAGTCTAGAAGTAGCGACCAATCACAACCAACCACAAATCTGTTCATTATCCACATCACCCATATATGAACTAATATATAGAAGACGCTCAAATTAGACTTTGATCGTAGCGCTGCTACAGTTTTATTGTGGACTTTTTTATTTGGAAAGTTTGAATTTTACTGTCTTATGATTTTATGCATTTCTATTTTAAGCAGCTGCTAACCTGATTCCTATTGTTCAATATACTGTTTCCCTTGATGATTAGAGTGGTAATCCTTAGCGGAGAGTGATACTAGTAGTTCGAGCCACGCTGATTGTAGTATCCTTTTTATCCATTGTATTTTAATTTTTTACTCCACTGCTATGGATGCTCTGAGATTTTTAAGCAACAGGAATATTAACATTAACACAATCTTTTCAGATAATGAACCAACAACCACACAGGTAAATTACAATGGAGCCATGTCAATGTTAGGGAATGTTCTAGAGAAACAAGTGAGAACTTGGTAGGATATATGCACCCTAGAACAATATATAAAAGAAAAGATTATTATTAGAAGTTTGAGGTGGGAAGTGACACCACAGGATGGTCTAGATGACCCTGGATCTATACGGGAGTGGTTAGATTTTTTTAATGGAGTAGGGTTCAAGCTACAGGAACTCATACTCCAAAGAAAAAAACTGAAAATGATCATCCTGGAAACCAAAATAAATGAATTACAGCAGCAAATAGAACCCATAAAGGACACACAACCCATTACTGATTTCAACACTAGAACTAACAAAAGACTTGAAAAAGTCGACAAAGACACGCAGAAGAAGAAAATTAAAAAATACCATAGAGATATGGGTGACTTCAAAACAAACAGCATTTATGCTTGGCAACAAACCTTACCAGAACAAATAAATTTAGTGGAAAAACCAAGATCCACGGAGCCATTAATTAATCAAGCCATCACCACACTGATGGACAGAGTACGGGGATATCTAAGCGACGACGAAATAGAGTTCAACTCACCGGCCCAGTTCTCCACGCCAGTAAGAAAGAACAAAAATAAACCAAAAGGAGGTGAAGCTAAAAACAACCCGGGGAACAACAAACATCCATACACACCACAGGTACCCACTTATAATAGGTTCCAACCCCTGGAATATCCAAACAATGCCCCGCCACCCCACCCTTTTTTAGGGAGGGGAGGGAGGGGGCAAAGAAGAGGTCGAGGTTACCCTCCGTACAGGGGCAAACCCCACAATCCAAGCAACTACAGGGATCAAGATTGGAGAGACCCCCAATTGCAACCGACCAATTACAGGGAGCAAGATTGGAGAGACCCCAATTAGAACACCAGTGGATAAGGGAACCAACACCCTACACTTACCAAAGAGACACGGAACCATAGGATGCAGGGCCGGAAGGAAGATCAAGAAAAAGAAGGAGAAATCACTAATGAACGGTATATTCAACCTCAGCCCGGTAGAGCTCACACATAAGGAGCTCAACATCCTTAATATGGGTTTAAAATGCGGACTAAAGCAACCAGTGAATAAATTTAACATCTATATAGACATTCACAAATATATTAGGAAGTTAAATATAAAAAAACACTTTGTGGGGCACAACACAACCAATGCCATTAATTATACAAATGCCCAGGGGATCCAGAACAGTGGCCTAAGAAACAAGTCTCTATTCAACCTCTTGAATAACCCGAATCATCAGGTTGAGGTTTTCAAAAGTCTGGTCATAAGAGACCTAGATCACCTAAAGCCAAAAAAGAATGTAAACGTGAGACACATTCGTGAAGGTATTGAATCATTGGAAAAGAGAAAGGACATTATTATAAGACCAGCTGACAAAGGAGGAGAAGTGGTTGTGTTACCAAAAGAATTGTATCACAACCAGATTACAGAAATGCTGGCAGATGATGTGACATATAAAACCTTGGACCAGGACCCCACACAAGCATTTAAAAACCAACTGGGCACATTAGTAGAGATGGGCACGAAATTAGGTGTCTTATCTAAAAAAGGAAGACTATACCTATTACCTGCTAGCAGCAAAATACCCACTATCTATACGCTGCCAAAAATCCACAAGGACACAAAAAATCCACCTCCAAGACCAATTGTAAACAGTATTGACTCTATAGCATCGAGAATGGGACAGTATTTGGATAAATTCTTACAAAAAAGCGTAACCATGACATGCTCATATTTGAAGGACACAAAAGACTTCTTGAACTGTTTACAAAATATTACGGTCACAGAAGGACAGGAAATTTGGCTGGTAACATCGGATGTTGCCTCCCTCTACTCGATTATCCAGCATGACAATGCCTTATTAGCCCTAAATTGGGCTCTGAGTCAGAGGGAGGACCTGCCCACAATCAAAAGGTACTCATAGGCCAAGCCCTGGATTTCTGCCTATCGCACAATTACTTTTGGTACGATAATAAATTCTTTATACAACGCAAGGGTGTTGCAATGGGGGCTAAGTTTGCACCCAGTATAGCAAACCTGTTTATGGCCGAGTGGGAGGATAAAATAATTTTTTAAAAACAGACGGGCAGAACTCATATTTTATAAACGTTTTATTGATGATTTGTTTTTTATCTGGGCTGGACCTATAGACACTCTAGAAGAGTTTTTAAAGGTTTTAAACGTCAACAACAATAACATTAAGCTCACCTCAGAATGGCAGAGTGAATCAATCAACTTCCTGGATGTGACTATTTACCGTAGAGATTTGAAATTGGAGACAAAAGTATTTTTCAAACCCACAGACAGGAATAGTTATTTACCAACTACCAGCGGGTACCATCCCCAATGGTTAAAGAATATACCAAAAGGGCAAATAACAAGGATAAAATGAAATTGCTCAGAAATCGAAAATTTCTTTAAACAATCGAAAGTACTCACCGATAAATTTGTTGCCAAAGGATATGACCCGACAGATGTGAAAAAAATCGTAGAGGAAATATCATTAATACCAAGAGAAGTCACCCTACAAACAAAAACCAAAACAGAGCTTATGAAAGCCAATACCAAAGAATGGGGCTTCCTATCACAATTCCATGCGCAATATAGGGAAGTAGAAAACATCTTTAAACAGCATTGGCACATATTGCTATTAGACAAAAAACTGGGCCCATTTCTACCAACAAAACCCCAATTTCTGTACCGAAAAGCACCAAATTATGGGGACCACATAGTCAAGAAAATTCTGGATCCACCAAAAAAAACACAATCTTTTTGGAATCAAAATGTTTTTTTCGCATGTAGAAGGTGCAAGGCCTGCAGAGAGGTTACACAACCATTAAGGGGCATAGAGAATTTCACGTCACCTACAAACAACCAGCAATTTGAAATCAAGCAGTTTATCACGTGCAATAGTAGTTTCGTAGTATATGCTTTGAAATGTCCCTGCGGCCTGCTCTATATAGGACGCACCAAGAGACTACTCAGAATACGCATTGCGGAACACATCCATAACATAAAGATTGGTTTTAAAGATCACAACGTATCTCTGCACTTTAAGCTCAAACATGACCAAGATGCATCAGGGCTTGAATTTTGGGGAATAGAATGTTTGTAACAGCATTGGAGAGGATCTCACAGAGTACGGGAACTGTCCAAACGTGAGACAAACTGGATATATTAGACGGATGTTTTAGTGTCGAAAGGTCTCAACGTAGAATTGGACATAAACTGTTTTATTAGTGATTCTTAGTGGACCAGTACAGCTCCCAGCCAACACTAATCTGCGAGTCTCATGTGTTAGATAGGGAGTTTTATGTAAAAACACATTTTTCACCCCACACACAGTTTTATTTCAATTGTCTGTAGATTTTACATTCCAATTTTTTAAAGAATTTGTATCTATTAATTTTGCATTTCTCCATACATTTAGATCTTGTTTTTAATGTATATACATGTCAACACATTCAGTTTACACATTAGACTTCAGGGAATTTCATTTTAATCCTGGTTTTCACAAAATGCATACACGTCCCAGCCTGCCTAGTTTCACAAAATTGCGGCAAGATGAACAAACAATCATCTCACCCATTGAACTAGGCTCAGGAGATAACAATGGGGTACAGAGGGATATATGCATGTAACTTCAGATTGTCAGCTCACCATCTAATGTTCACCCATTATTTGAGACACTTTGATCAGAAGTAGCGATCGAATCATAGTGTTAATGAATTATTAAAGGTTGAATTAATTCTTGTTCTAGCAAAACAAGTTCAATCTAACCTTATGCCAAATGACAAAAGTAATGAATATTTATATATAATGGCAACAATATAGAAGAAGATTGTGCCCCATAGTGAATAATCTGCGCCTCAGCTGGTAGGCTGTCGGAACTGTGAATGCATAAGTGCTGACATAAAACATCAGCCGAATACTTCCGTCCATATCCTGGCAAAGACAGCAATGCTCGGAAGCGCCGGCGTGATGACGCATGGCGCTGGGGGAGTGATTCGTTGCCGCCCATTGGGCGGAAGATTCGTCCTCTTATAGTCCGGATGCTGTGTGTGTAGACCACGCCCTCGGAGGAAGTCGGAAGAGACGAAACGTCAGGGCAGATCTACACACACAGCCGGTAGTGACGTCTGCGCTTCAAAAGCCTGCAACCCGGAGATGCTGGAGGAAACTCCATTGAGTGATCATCAGGGGCAAGTGCTCTAAATTTTGCCTATTTTTAATTGTTATATGGTACGCATTCTGTATGAAGGGGGATACTGTGGGGGTCTTTGTTTAATAAATACTTTCCAGAAACAGTACTGCCCTATGAGATCTATTTGTTTTCTCACATGACAATTGATACCTATGCAAGCTGAAACTCACAGTGGAAAAGGCAGAGAAATGCTGGAGGTGGATGGTATATGAATGCTCATTTTTAAACTACATCTGGTGAGTGCATCCCCAAAAGGGGAATTTACCCCCACGCGGTGACAAAGCATTTGGTGGAAGGAGCACTAAGAGTCTAGAAGTAGCGACCAATCACAACCAACCACAAATCTGTTCATTATCCACATCACCCATATATGAACTAATATATAGAAGACGCTCAAATTAGACTTTGATCGTAGCGCTGCTACAGTTTTATTGTGGACTTTTTTATTTGGAAAGTTTGAATTTTACTGTCTTATGATTTCGTAAATTTATACATTCGTAAATTCGTAAATTTGTACATTCGTAAATTTGGAAATTCGGAAATTTGGAAATTCGAAAATCCGAAAACCCGAAAATTCGAAAATCTGAAAAATAACTATTAAATTATAGGTATTGTAATTTCCTTTCAAATTTGGCTGTTAGCGAACGTAACGAATACAAATTTATCCGAAGTTACGCATAACCTAAAATAACAAATGCCACATCTAAACAATTGGAACGGAACCAATTAATAATCAATAATAATAATAAAACGTTTTTATTATTATTATTGTTATTTATTATTATTATTAATTCATTACGTTCCATTCGTTTAGATACGGCATTCATTATTTCGGAAAACAATTCGTAACTTCGTTAAGTTCACTAACAGCCAAATTTGAAAGGAAATTCCAATACCTATAATGTAATAGTTAAGTTATTATTAGTTAATTATTATTTCAGATTTCCGAATTTCCGAATTTACTAATTTACAAATGTACGAATTTACTAATTTACGAATGTACACATTTCCGAATCTACAAATTTACGAATGAACGAATTTACGAATGCACGAATTTACGAATGTACGAATTTACGAATGTACAAATTTCCGAATGTACGAATTTCCGAATGTACAAATTTCCGAATGTACAAATTTACGAATGTACGAATGTACGAATTTTCGGATATTCGAATTTACGAATATTCGTTAAAATTCGTTAAATTAGTTTTCGGTTATTCGGATGTTTCCGAATTAACGAATTTGTTGAAATTCGTTAAAAAACTAATTCGGAACGAAACGAATTGCACATGTCTACTGGCTTGCCCCCCCCCCCCCAAATCGCTCGTGAAGTCTGTCAAAAATATATGGAATACTTTGCGGGTAGGGGGGCCATGGATATGCCAGCAAATGTGTGATACATTTTTTAAATAAATAATTTTTTTAATCGGAAATAAAATTTTATTTGATTTACTGCTTGTGTTTCTTTTAGCTGTCTCCTAGGTTGTCAGACTTGTACGTACCAGACTGGAGAGCCCAATGGAGCAGAGGAAGGTCTCCCTTACGTGTCCGACTCACGGCCCCTGGTAGTATGGGAGTGCGGAGTGCTATGAGTGCCTGGCGGGTAGTTGCAGGGGATGCGGCTCAGGATCCAGGTGCGGAGGAGATAGTGTTCAGCTGGACAGGCAACAGGAACACAGGCAGATGATGCTGAGCAGGAGCAGAGCAGGATGGTCTGGTCACAGGCAGGGTCGGTAACTGGCAGGCAGCGAAGAACAAAGGAGCAGGCAGGTTCAAGTTCAAGGCCAGCCGAGGTCAGGTTCAGGCAGAAGGCAAGGGTAATCCAATAGACAGGCCGGGTAATCAGAAGACAAGTGTTCAGACAGATAACAGGAGCAAAGGTCACGGGGAGCTGCAGATCAGACAGCACTGATCCAAGGCACTCTGACAGTTTAAATACGCAGGTTGATGCACACCAGCACGCACAGGCATGCGCGCACCAACACGCACAGGCGCATGCCAGGGCGACCAACAGTGTGTCCATCACGGGAACCTCTCTGACATAGGTTCTTCAATGGGCTTTTCCTTTTGCCCATTTTCTTCAATAGTGCAAACGTAATTTATTTCATACATGAGGTGACAATCCCTTCTTCAGCTAACTATTATTTTGTGGGTCTGCTACACACACACATTATTTTTGTAGTCAATGTATGTAATGCATTAATGATTATAAAAAAAATAAGTTTTCATCACCATGAATTAATTCTTTAGAGTCCCGGCCTGATTGTGGCAAATTTTACAGCACTGTGTAGGTTATTTACTAAAGGAAAATCCACTTGACCCTACAAGTGCACTTGTAGGGCCAAGTGGATTTGCCTTTAGTAAATAACCCCCATTGTCACTGTAAACACCAACTTACTACAAAAACTGGTATTGAGCATTGAAAGAAGAAGCCACACATTGTTGAGTAGAAAACATTTTACTCCGTGCACATTCACATGTGTGTTAGAAAAGGTTTTTTGAACAAACCAACATCTTTGTTTTTATTTTTGACATTAGAAATATCATTTTTTTGGTTAAACAGGCATGTTTCAAACCATAACATACACAACTCAGGAACTTACAAAGTTCAACATTGAAAAAGTGAAGGCAATATCAGACATTAGTATGTCAAAACTGTGTTGATCTTGCCTTCATCAGATGGGGTGATGTCACCCCTGTAAAAGACAAATTTTGAAGATGCACACAAATTGGGAGTCAAAATGTGGATTTCCCTCCTGATCCTATGCCTAATGTCAACATGTGCTATCTCCCTTAATGGGGGATCAATGGACGTGTTTCGGGGGTGCAACCCCTTCCTCTCACCTGCTTGAGTTGCGATGAAGGGGTTGCACCTACAAAACACGTACATTGATATCCCGTGATGGCAGATAGCACATGTTGACACACTGTGTGCATCTTCAAAATTTGGCTTTTAAAATACTTTAAAACTTGATTTAAACCAAAAAATACACAAGGAAACGTTACAATTTTTTTGTGTTTTAGATTCTGCCTAAAACATCAATGATGTTCCTCATTTTTTTTCAACATCATTGACGTTTTCCTTTATCAGCTCTAAATCACGATTGCACACCATTATCTCCCCGATAAGGATGTGTGCACTTGCACTGGTGAAATTGGTTTCTTCTTCCACAACATCCACATCACCTAAAATAAAAAAAAACACACCATGTATTAGAATAATGCAGGCATACATCTATTACCTGAAGCTGTGGTCTCAGACACTTACCTGTTGTGGTCACTATTTCGCCCACTTCATAAACCTCTCCTCCCTCCACATCCTCAGGTTGTGGTGTGCTGAGTTCCCCTTCTTTATGAGGTGTGGGGTTCCTGATGTCCTCAGATGTCGCAAGTCTTTTCTCCCCTATGTGAATTAAACAAAAGGTATACTTAGCACACAGATATTTGGGGCCAGAAATAGGAATATTAAACATTGCTTGGAAGTGTGGTACAATTGTTAGTTCCAAGCTAAAGACATGATTTTTTCCCTTACCAAAGCTGGAATACTTACCTTTTTTGGACAAGTTTCACACATGGAGACACCCCAAGTATCCACTGGAGCACCTGTGTGGGACACCCTAAAAAGGTTGTTCTGATGCTCCTGAGTCCAGATGTGTAAATAGCTGCTGAGTGTCCTCTACTTACACTGAATCAAGTTTGCATTTCATTCTAGTTACAAACACATCTAGACAACAATATACTAAACTTCTTTTAATACAAATAGGCATGACCAAATGTAGTTAACCTGTATCTGCCAAAAACATCGTATTAGTGGGCGAACAAACAATGTTTACTACGACCGATTACTGTGCCCACGAACCGGAAAGTTGCCATTTTAAAATGTACAACAGTAAAGAAAAGCACATAGAGCAACATGCAAGCAATAATAATAGGAACATAGGACAAGTACTTACTTTTTTGAAGCATTTTCCTGATCCTTCTGTACCAATCGTGCTCCCTCAATTTCAGGTCTGACCAGTGTTTCCTCAATTGCTCCTTGGATCGTCGTACCCCAAAATTCCTGTGCAGACTTCTCACAACTTTAGTCATGATCTTGGCCTTTCTCACATTTGGGTTGGGGTACGGTCCATACTTCCCATCATAGTCGGTCCTCTTCAAGATGTCCACCATCTCCACCATCTCTACAAAAAACATATTTGAAGCCTTATATCTCCTCCTGGGTCGGGACATTTCTGGCTCCGGGCTTTCCTCCTCGTTACTGCTATTACGCACCTGCTGTGTCTCCGCCATGTGCTCTCCCACTGCGCAAAAAGAGAAGGGGCGGGGAATATACTAGAAAGAACGTCAGGGGTGGGCGGAGTTTCACACATGCGCAGTGTATATAAAGCGTAACACGCATGCATCGCACGTACGATCTGTGAGCTGAGGAAGGAGTAGCAGAAGCGCTGATCGTGATAACGAAGGTACAATTTTAACTTGGGGCACCAGTGGCCTATACTGCTTATAGATTGGGGCCTATATTGGGAAAAGATTAGGAGAGTTTAGCCTGACATTAGGGTTTGTCTTGTGTTGTGTCTTGCAAAGAAAATGGATTGCTTCAACGATCATGACATTCTCCCCCTATTCAGTGACAAGTACAGGGAGCTGCCCTGTCTGTGGTAGGTAAAAAAACCCTTGTATACTAACAAAAGAAAGAGGAAGGCAGCGCTAGATCAATTGCTGAAATTGGTGAAGCCGCAGATCCCAAGGGCAGACATCCCCTATTTGAAGGCAAAACTTGGTGGCATGAGGAGCACTTATAATAGGGAGCGAAAGAAGGTCCAGGATTCCCAAAGATCAGGAGCTGCAGCAGATGACATTTATGTACCCAGGCTGTGGTACTATGACAGACTGCGTTTTCTGTCAGACCAGAGTGAAATCAGGCCATCACTATCCACAGTGGCGGCCCATCCATAGGGGGCGCATGGGCGCCACCCCCCATCCTGCAAAGCCACTAAAAAAATTAATAAAATAAAAAAATTGTCCCTTTAAGAAAAAAAAAAAAAGGTCCTTTAGTGTTATGTTGGGGGGGGGGGGGGGCGGGCGCCGGGCACAGTGCGGTATTAAAGCATCATGAAGCGTCATGCCAATGCAATGCAGGCAAGACGCTTCATTTGCAAGTTTTTTTTTAGCTCTGTGGCGCTTTGCAGGGCGCCTCTAGCCAATCCCGATGGGTCCTGCTCCTCTCCAGCCACTCTCATTGGGTGGAGAGGAGGAAATAGGCGGTGATTTCCCTGGGCGGCTGTGTCACTTTCGGTTTCGCTCTGTGGCTCCAAGACTCGGAGGTAAGTACAATTCTTCTTCAAATACTTTATTTGTGTCATTTATATTGTCCTGTCCAGTCACTGTCCTGACCCCATCCATATACAGCAGCAGCACCTAAGTTGTGCTGTATGTATTCTCAATCTCAGACAGAGATTTGAACTGACAGTGAGGGGGGAAGGAGGGGGAGGGAGCCGTGCTTCACCCGACAATCTGCTAGAGCCTTCAATACACATCTCCTGTATGTGTGAGGGGCTCTGAGTACTTGCGTCCTACAGCCCTGCTTTACAGGTCTTTTATCTCAATCTGTCTGTCTCTCTCTCTCTCTTTATCTATCTATCTATCCCATATCTATGTATGTATTCTATCTCTCTCTATCTATCTATCTATCTATCTATCTATCTATCTCTCTATCTATCTCTCTATCTATCTATCCCATATCTATCTACAGTAGGTGCCGCCGATATTGTGTCAATATCGCCGCTTCCAGCGGCGATATTGACACCCTATGAGCTCCGTTGCGAGAGCCAGCGCCGAGCTGTCTCGTCAACGGGAAAGGAAAAATGTTCCTTTCACGATGAGCGACACGCATTGCCGATAGGCGGGGATCCGACGCGGATTCCCGCCAATACCAGGCACTGCGTTTGGTATGAATCCTGAGCGGGAACTCCACGCCAATTTTTTAACAAAAAACCGGCGTGGGTTCCCCCTCCATTGGCATACCAGGCCCTTGGGTCTGGTCTGGATTTAAAGGGGAACCCTACGCCGAAAAAAACGGCGTGGGGGTCCCCCTCAAGATCCAAACCAGACCCTTATCCGAGCACGCAACCTGGCAGGCCGCAGGGGAAGAGGGGGGGACGAGAGCGGCCCCCCCTCCCTCCTGAACCATACCAGGCCACATGCCCTCAACATGGGGGGTTTGGTGCTCTGGGACAGGGGGGCGACCTGCGGCCCCCCCACCCCAGAGCACCCTGCCCCCATGTTGATGAGGACAGGGCCTCTTCCCGACAACCCTGGCCGTTGGTTGTCGGGGTCTGCGGGCGGGAGGCTTATCGGAATCCGGGAGCCCCCTTTAATAAGGGGGCCCCCAGATACCGGCCCCCCCACCCTATGTGAATGAGTATGGGGTACATCGTACCCCTACCCATTCACCTGGTGGAAAATAAATGGAAATAAAAACACAACACAGTTTTTAAAAGTATTTTATTGCACCGCTCCGGAGGTCTTCTTCCGACTTCGGGGGTCTCCGGTGTCGTCGCCGCGTTCTCCGGTTCTTTCTTCTGCCGGGCCTCCGCTAACTTCTTTTTAGCTCTTTTGCTAACGGAGGCCCGGTCTTCTCCGTTGTCTTCTTCTTCTCCCGCTCTCCGGTTCTTCTCCCGCTCTCCGGTGTCGTCGCCGCGTTCTCCGGTTCTTTCTTCCGCCGGGCCTCCGCTAACTTCTTTTTAGCTCTTTTGCTAGCAGACGACACCGGAGACCCCCGAAGTCAGAAGAAGACCTCCGGAGCGGTGCAATAAAATACTTTTAAAAACTGTGTTGTGTTTTTATTTCCATTTATTTTCCACCAGGTGATGTACCCCATACTCATTCACATAGGGTGGGGGGGCCGGTATCTGGGGGCCCCCTTATTAAAGGGGGCTCCCGGATTCCGATAAGCCCCCCGCCCGCAGACCCCGACAACCAACGGCCAGGGTTGTCGGGAAGAGGCCCTGTCCTCATCAACATGGGGGCAGGGTGCTCTGGGGTGGGGGGGCCGCAGGTCGCCCCCCTGCCCCATAGCACCAAACCCCCCATGTTGAGGGCATGTGGCCTGGTACGGTTCAGGAGGGAGGGGGGCCGCTCTCGTCCCCCCCCTCTTCCCCTGCGGCCTGCCAGGTTGCGTGCTCGGATAAGGGTCTGGTTTCGATCTTGAGGGGACCCCCACGCCTGGTATGCCCCTGGAGGGGGAACCCACGCCGGTTTTTTCTTTAAAAATTGGCGTGGAGTTCCCGCTCAGGATTCATACCAAACGCAGTGCCTGGTATTGGCGGGAATCCGCGTCGGATCCCCGCTCAATACAGTGTCGCGTCTCCTCGCCATTGCAGCGAGTGCGACACGTGTCGCCACCCTGCTGCCGACATCTCGGCACTCCTGTCGCCGAGAATCTCGGCGATGGGAGCGCGATAGAAACACAATATCGGCGGCACCTACTGTATGTATGTATTCTATCTATCTCTCTCTCTCTATCTATCTACCTATCTATCTATCTATCTATCTATCTATCTATCTATCTATCTATCTATCTATGTATGTATGTATTCTATCTCTCTCTATCTGTCTATCTGTCTATCTGTCTATCTGTCTATCTATCTATCTATCTATCTATCTATCTATCTATCTATCTATCTATCTATCTATCTATCTATCTATCTATCTATCTATCTATCTATCTATCTATCTATGTATTCTATCTCTCTCTCTCTCTATCTGTCTATCTGTCTATCTGTCTATCTGTCTATCTGTCTATCTGTCTATGTATCTGTATGTATGTATGTATGTATGTATCTATCTATCTATGTATGTATGTATCTATTAGGGTTGTCCCGATGCCGATACTAGTATCGGTACCGATACCGAGCATTTACCTGAGTACTTGTACTCGGGCAAATGCTCCCGATGCTTCACCCGATACTTTTGTACAGTTAGCGGTGATCGTGTGTGGGGGAGTTACAAGCACCGATCACCGCTGCATAGATGTAAAAGTTTGACCGCTGTTTCTCCCTTCTCTCTCCCCCCCGCGGCTTTCAGTTGCTTTAAAATCAGCAGTGATCAGTGCTTGTTACTCCCCCACACATGATCACCGCTGATTGTCCCCGTATCCTCCTCCAGGCCCCTCCGTTTTTCTGCTGTCTCCCTTCATGTCCCCCTCCATGCTGCGGTCTCCCTCCGTGCTGCCGTCCCCCTCCGTGTCTCCCTTCATGTCCCCCTCCATGCTGCGGTCTCCCTCCGTGCCGCCGCCCCCCTCCGTGTCTCCCTTCATGTCCCCCTCCATGCTGCGGTCTCCCTCCGTGCTGCCGCCCCCCTCCGTGTCTCCCTTCATGTCTCCCTTCATGTCCCCCTCCATGCTGCGGTCTCCCTCCGTGCCGCCGTCCCCCTCCGTGTCTCCCTTCATGTCCCCCTCCATGCTGCGGTCTCCCTCCGTGCCACCGTCCCCCTCCGTGTCTCCCTTCATGTCCCCCTCCATGCTGCGGTCTCCCTCCATGCCGCCGTCCCCCTCCGTGTCTCCCTTCATGTCCTCCTCCATGCTGCGGTCTTCCTCCATGGCGCCGTGCCCCTCCGTGTCTCCCTTCATGTCCCCCTCCATGCTGCAGTCTCCCTCCGTGCTGCCGTTCCCCTCCGTGGCCCCCTCCGTGCTCCTCCTTCACCCCCTCTTACTGTCAGGATGGAGAGCGGAGGTAGGAGCCGGTAAATCCGGCTCCTTACTGTTCAGAATGTACAGAGTCAGTGATCACTGACTCTGTCCATTCACATAACTGAAACATCGTAAACTGTGTTTACGATGTTTCAGTTTATGAATGAAGAGAAGCCGCTGTCTTCTCTCCATTCATTTTCAGCGCAGCTGAAACTGCTGAGAAAGGGACTGGGGAATCTGTGTACCTAGTCCCTTTCTCTGTCTCAAAGGGGAGATGTCAGAGGTCTGTTAAGACCAAGTGGTGTCCCCCCTCCTGTAGTCACAAAAAAATATATATATATATTTTTTTTTAATGGCCCCTTTAAAAAAAAAAAATCCCCCAAAAATTTCATTTAAGTAAGTGAACTTGAGCGTCGGACACCAGTGCCCTATGGGAAGCGCCACGTCAATGCAATCACGAGATTGCAGACGTGGCGCTTCATTTGTGGGCTTTTAACCCGCCTTGCGGCGCAATGTAAAGCTCCGATTAGCTTCCGCCCGTAGAATCACTATGGGCGCCGGGCGGGAGCATTGTTGTGTGACTTTCAGCTGTTACTTCCGGGTTTCGTGGAATAGACGAAAACCGGAAGTGATGTCTTGTCGGCAGCTCCGTTCTTTGCATGGCCCAGGAGCTGCAAGCAAGGTAAGAAGACCGCTGTCACCACTCACCATGTGCTACTGCTAAGTTAGTTTGCCCTTGCTTGCTAGATCGATCCCACATCCCACCCTGATCCCCAATTACTTTCAGACTGTCTGTGCTGTGCAGTTTTCTGGATATAGTCCTCCAGGCTCCTGATTTATATGTATTTGTGCAAGGCAAAGGGTGCATGTTCCTGACCAGTGAGTGACCTGTATAACTATAACACATGCTTTTCGGCCCAACTCTCAGCAGTGCATTAACCTGATCTCCCCAGGAAAGGATGGAGAACTACAAGTCCCAGCAGGTTATAATATAAGGCTCTGAGGTGGGTGGGTGTCCACTGGACACCCGTCCACCTCGGAGCCTTATATTATAACCTGCTGGGACTTGTAGTTCTCCACCTTCTCCTGGGGCTCAGGTGCATGCAATCCACCATCTATGGGACTACAAGTCCCAGCAGTGAGAGAAAAACACCTGGACACTGGATGGTGGATTGCATGCACCTGAGCCCCAGGAGAAGATAGAGGACTACAAGTCCCAGCAGAGTACAGAAAAAAGTGGGGGTGACTCCGCACAAAGGAATTCAAAAGTTGCACAGTAGGCAGAACTGCTGCCTCTACTTATTGCTGCCACCTATGTAGGTGAAGCAAGAAATGTGAAAGGGTAAAGAGTGTAGTTGTGGCGCTGTTCTGGTGTATGGACCAACTTATGCCAATATTAGTGTGTGATCTTTAAGTTATGCTTCTAGAATAATGAAAGAAAAACAGAAAAAAAAAAAAATTTGGCTCAGCCGGGTGTTTGCTGCTCCCTGGGGTTTTTTTTGAGAGTGCTATTGAGGTTGAATCCTGGTTGGAATGTGTACAAGGGAATTTTTAAAATTAAAATTAAAAATAATAATAAGATTAGTGAATATCCAAACTTAGGTTGGTGTCTCGGCCGGGTGTTTACTGAACCAAATACAGAAGTTGCCGATGTGATATATTAGTGCTAGATGTTGAGAGGTCTGTGCCTCTGTGATATGTAAAAAGGTTATAAAGAGGTGTAACCAAATGTTGGCTCAGCCGGGTGTTTGCTACATCCCAATTGGTGAAAAGTGTTTAGTGGAAATTGGGATAACTCCTGGTGTGGAGTATTTCAAAAGAATGAATAAAATAAGGTAGGAGTGAAGGAATTGGTGAAGATGTCCAGAAATCAAGTGGTGTCTCGGCCGGGTGTTTACTGAATCCAAAAATGGCCGATGTCGTGTATTGGTGCTGGATTGCTGTAGAGTGAGAATTGAGATATAAGATCTTGAGGGAATCTCTGATCTTATGCAGTATAATACACTTTAGGTACCTATGTTATTACACATATTGTTGCTGTGATGAATCATGTTAAATAAAATAACATAAATTATTTTCCAGTATTGAGTCCATAGGACAAGCACAGCAGCACAAGTCACCAATATTTTACCTTGTCACCACTTTTTATAGTGATTGTGGACTCAATACTGGAAAATAATTTATGTTATTTTATTTAACATGATTCATCACAGCAACAATATGTGTATTAACATAGGTACCTAAAGTGTATTATACTGCATAAGATCAGAGATTCCCTCGGGATTTTATATCTCAAATCCCACTCTACAGCAATCCAGCACCAATACACCACATCGGCCAATTTTGGATTCAGTAAACACCCGGCCGAGACACCAACTTAAGTTTGGATATTCACTAATCTTATTATTATTTTTAATTTTAATTTTAAAAATTCCCTTGTACACATTCCAACCAGGATTCAACCTCAATAGCACTCTCAAAAAAAAAAAAAAAAAAACCCAGGGAGCAGCAAACACCCGGCTGAGCCAAATTTTGTTTTTTTTGTTTTTTGTTTTTTCTGTTTTTCTTTTATTATCCTAGAGGCATAACTTAAAGATCACACACTAATATTGGCATAAGTTGGTCCATACGCCAGAACAGCACCACAACTACACTCTTTACCCTTTCACAAGTCCCAGCAGGTTATAGTATATGGCTCCAAGGTGGATGGGTGTCGAGGTGTTTTCCTAGCACTGAAGGGACTTGTAGTCCCATACATGGGAGATTGCATGAACCAGAGTCCCAGCAGAAGATGAAGAACTACAAGTCCCAGCAGGTTATAGCATAGGGCTCCAAGTAGATAAGTGGTCATGCGATGCTAGGACTTGTAGTCCCTTACCTAAGAGAATTGCATGAACCAGAGTCTTAGGAGGGAGAGGCTGGAGAACTACAAATCCCAGCAGGCTGGTGTGCAATGCATGATCCTGATCTCCCCAGGAGAGGGTGGAGAACTACAAGTCCCAGCAAGAAATAGTATAGGGCTCCAACATAGATGGGTACACATGTGATGCTGGGACTTGTAGTACATGGGCTATAGCATGAACCTGCAGAACCTAGCAGAGGATGAAGAACTACAAGTCCCAGCAGGTTATAGCATAGAGCTCCAAAGTGGCCGAGTGCCCATGCGATGCTGGGACTTGTAGTCCCTTGCCTAAAAGAATTGCATGAACCAGAGTCTTAGGAGGGAGAGACTGAGGAACTACAAATCTCAGCAGGCTGGCGTGCAATGGGTTAACCTGATCTCTCCAGGAGAAGGTGGAGAACTACAAGTCCCGGCAGGTTATAGTATAGGGCTCCAAGGAGGATGGGTGCCCCTGCGATGCTGAGACTTGCAGTCCCATAATGGGGGATTGCATGCACCAGAGTTCTATGATGCTGGGATTGTAGTCCCACACATACATAGGGAACTAAATCAGCCGGGGACCTAGCAGATTATAACTTAAAACTCGAAGGATGATGAGTGGTCATGACTTTTTTTTCCAATGCTGGGACTTGTAGTAGTGTTGTAAGAAGTAGAGGCTGTCGCCTGGAGGAGTGTGTCTGTCTGCCCTGCCACCCTGTGCTGGTCTGAGGGGGGGGGGGGTGATTGCTGTGTCCACCACCCCCCTGCCATGTATATAGTGTAGCACTGTAGCTGACTTGATTGGGGGGGGGGGGGTTGCAGAATGCAGATACATGCGATTTACAGGGTGCAGGATGCAGATATGTGCTATATACAGGGTGCAGATATGTGCTGTTTACAGGTATCAGAATGCAGACATGTCCTATTTACAGGTATCAGAATGCAGATATGTGCTATTTACAGGGTGCAGAATGCAGATACATGTGATTTACAGGTATCAGAATGCAGATATGTGCTATGTACAGGGTGCAGAATGCAGATATGTGCGATTTACAGGTATCAGAATGCAGATATGTGCGATTTACAGGTTGCAGAATGCAGATATGTGCTATATACAGGTTGCAGAATGCAGATATGTGCTATATGCAGGTTGCAGATATGTGCGATTTACAGGGTGCAGAATGCAGATATGTGCTATATACAGGTTGCAGATATGTGCTATTTACAGGTTGCAGATATGTGCGATTTACAGGGCGCAGAATGCAGATATGTGCTATATACAGGTTGCAGATATGTGCTATATACAGGTTGCAGAATGCAGATATGTGCTATATACAGGTTGCAGATATGTGCTATATACAGGTTGCAGAATGCAGATATGTGCTATATACAGGTTGCAGAATGCAGATATGTGCTATATACAGGTTGCAGAATGCAGATATGTGCTATATACAGGTTGCAGATATGTGCGATTTACAGGGTGCAGAATGCAGATATGTGCTATTTACAGGTTGCAGATATGTGCTATTTACAGGTTGCAGATATGTGCGATTTTTTTACAGGTTGCAGAATTCAGATATATGCGATTTACTAACAGTGTAATTTTTTTTGTTTGTTTGCGCTGATCTGTAAAGCTCCGCTATATACCATGATCTGTGATGCTGGGGCTGTATACTCTGTCCTGTGATGCTGGGGCTGTATACTCTGTCCTGTGATGCTGGGGCTGTATACTCTGTCCTGTGATGCTGGGGCTGTATACTCTGTCCTGTGATGCTGGGGCTGTATACTCCTGACACTATGAGTGGAAGCAAGTGGAATACAGGGAACGGAGTGGGTGGATTCTATAAGGGGTGTGGCTTATGAGAAGTGGGAGGGGCCAAACGTCCCCCCATCCTAAAACTTCACTAGCCGCCACTGACTATCCACTCTTCCTTCAACACTTCCTTCCACCCCAGCTGAGGCTTCAAACGTCCAACCTGGGCCTTCCAACCAGGAAGAAGTGGAGGAGCCCAGCTTGAGCCAGGTATAGTATTGTTCAATATATTTATTGTCCTAAAATTTATGATGTTATCTAGATGTTATTCTTGATCACTAATTTCTGATTTAGTGTTTTACATATCAATAGACAGAAGTGGACAAAAATGATGGGGACAAGAATGAAAAATGCTGGAGTCAGAATGATAGTCTTTTCTATTTATTAACATTCAATTTGCAACAGTCATGAGTTGAAAATTGTGTGTGATTGATGAATCAAAAACTAAAACTATGTGTCAGGGATCAGATAGGAGACTGAGTTGATGAGGTTGGCCTCTCTTATATTTCCTGTGCTGGCTCCGCTGAAGGTGAAACAGAGGAAGCTGAAGCACAAGAGGGACACGAGTGCCTGAAGAGGATGGTCCCGGATGGACTGCTTGCCAGGATCCAGTGGTCTGTAGTAAGCTGCGGTGTGCAGAGCAGGAACAGAAAGCAGCCAGGCAGGTAACCGAGGCTTAACAGAATCTAGGGACATAGACAAGAGCAGGGTCTCAGTGATAGCCAGGTTCGTCAGCAGGCGGGCAGTGAGGTACCAAGACGGGTCAGGAGTAGGTAGCAGTACAGGAACAGAACACAGAGCCAAGGTCAAGAGCAAGCTGGGTCATAAACTAGGAGAGCACACAGGATCAGAACACAGGATCAGAACGGATACAGGACACAGCTCAAGATCAGTCAGCAAAGCATAGGAGCCAAGACTTCCTTTAAATAGGCCGTCTGGCGCCAAGGGGAATTAGGCCCACGCCTGTTCGCCATTCTATGACAAAGACTATGTGCAAAACGTCTCACAGGAATTCCCTGACACTATGTCGCTTTTTCATACACAGGAAAGCCTCAGCCAGGAGGAGGCTGTGCAATGTGGCAGCCAGGAGGAGGCTTTGGAAAGTGGCAGCCAGGAGGTGGCAGGGGAAAGTGGCAGCCAGGAGGTGGCAGGGGTAAGTGGCAGCCAGGAGGTGGCAGGGGTAAGTGGCAGCCAGGAGGTGGCCGGGCCAGGTGCCAGGTGCCTCCCCTCCGCCTTCCAAACAAAAAGGCCCAGGAAGGGGAGTAACGTGGAGAAGGCAGCACTTGGGTTAATTCGGCAGGCTTATGCGGCCCTCAGAAACACACCCAATCTTCAAGAGGTCTATGCCTGCATGGCAGCCTGCAAAATGCATGAAATGGAGGAGGGCCAACGCCTCTTTTGTGAGGAAGTCATCTATATGACCCTAAATAAGGGGTTGAGGGGCGAACTCACAAGCAAAAGCCATGTTTGTGAGTTCGACCATCCTCCTCCTCCTCCTCCTCCTCCACCTCCTGCTATAACTCCACCACCAAAGCCACAGCCTGGAAGGAAGCGTGGAAGGAAGACAAGATAGTGATGGCCTGGGTTCAGTCTGGTCTGACAAAAGACGCAGGCTGCTGTATGACCACAGCCTGGGGATATATATATCTGCTGCTGTTCCCGATCACTCTGAGTCCTGGACCAAATTGTGCTCCCTATTATATGGACTCCTCAGGCTACCAATTTTGCCTCTCAAATAGTTGATGTGTGCCCTGGGGTACAAAGGCTTCGCCAATTTCACCAGTTTATCCAGCGTTGCCTTCCTCTTTCTTTTGTTATAACACATAATAAATGGCTATTTTTTTTCACAAATACTTGCCTATGTGTTTTACTTCAAAAAGGACAGTTTGTGAGTAGGCAGGTAAATTTCAAAAATACAATGTCAAATTAACAACGGACACCAACACCAAGCAACCTCATTGAGGTTAAAAAATACAAAATACTGTGTGAATATCAGCAGCAAAACAACTTCATTATTCTAGCATTATAAAGAAAAGAATGCGCTGCATTAAAAGATTAAAAAATTAGCAGCGTGACGAATGTGCTATCTCCATTACGAACGCTAGTTTTACTAGACCGATCGCTTCCGTCTCGTACTTGATTCAGCGCATGCGTGGAATTTTGCGCGTCGGAATTGTCTACACTCGCTCGGAATTTACCAGAACGGATTTTTTGGATATAAAATTTGAGAACCAGCTCTCAAATTTTTGTTGTTGGAAATTCCAACAGCAAATGTCCGATGGAGCCTACACACGGTCGGAATTTCCGACAACAAGCTCCCAACAAACATTTGTTGTCGGAAATACCGAGCATGTGTACGCGGCATAACTGTGGTATTTGCACAAATTTTACTGCCAGGTGTACCAGTGGGGTTGAAAGGCAGGATAAGGAACCAAAAATATATTTAAGCGGCTCTTGGGGGGGGGGTATTGCTACATGTGGGGGCTCATCTGGGATAACTTTACTCTGCAATAAACTCCTCAAAACAGCACCCCTACAAGCACCAACATGAACCCATTGCTACGATTCAGTGGTGCGGAGAAGAAAACAGGTATGGTTAAATATATTTTTTATAAATCGTTTTTAAGTAAAGAAGTAGGGGGATACAAAATAAAGAAAAGGGGAAGGAGAGCAGTGGTAAACAAATACCACTAAGCATAGGATACAAGACAGTAACAAAAGGAAAAGAATATACATGTGTGAGTAACAGTTCTCAATATTACAGGCAGTATCAAAAATAACCTGAACCTTGCATGGGTGAACTCAGAAACTGTTAAATGGGAAGAAAATGGGGGGGGGGGAGAGAATATAAAAAAGGGGAGGAGGGGAAAGGAAAGGACATAGGTACAGTGTCTAGGATGTAAATATGGCACAATTCTCTTTATTTAAATTCATTTTAATTTTAAGGCGATCATTAGTATTGCAGTCGCTGCCCTACTCAGTCACCGAGCATCTAGTTCTAGGCACCTAAAACAACAGTTGACCTCTACAGTAGCTTATCCGAGAATGAATAATGATGCCAGATATATCACAATTTGAGGTGCTTATCCCAAGTGTCACCTTCTCTAGCTTGCATTCCCATCCATGAGCATGGCGTCATTGAGCATATAAATCCACTTATGAAGGGGAGGGATGATCTCCGATTTCCAGAATTTTATCAGTTGGCGTGCAGTGGACATGAAAAATCGGAGAAGGTTAATTTTATGGGATTTAGCAGGACCCGGTAGGATGAATAAGAGGTCCACTTTAGCAGAGGGGGTGAGGGAAACATCATATATTTCATTGTAGATTTCAAATATCCGCTCTCAGAAAGGACAAACTCTACCACATTCCCACCAAACATGGAGGCAGGTTCCTCTCCTTCTGTGACATTGCCAGTAGGTGTCGGGAGAGTGGGGAAAATTTTGTTAATAGTGACTGGATCTCTATACCACCTAGAGAGTAGTTTGTAGTTCTTCTCAGTGAAACTGGATATAGACGACTTGTGGGTAAATAGAAATTAACTTTGCCAGTCTCCCGGATAAATCTCGGTCTCCAAGTCTCTGGACCATTGTCGTGTATAGGTGGGTAAGGTGTTATGTGTGTGGGAGAGGGATAGGGTATGTCTAGGGACATGAGAAAGACCACACATTCCCTTTGAAAGCCGTTGGTGCTCTATGTATCTGTCCAGACATGTGTAGGGCATTGCAGAATTTCGTTAAGGACATCACAGTTAACCAATCAGTCGTAGGGGAGTGACGTCTCAAGTGAGGTCTGAAACGGCTCGTCGTAGTATGAACAAATAAACGCGCTGTAGGCCATAATGTTTTCTCGTAGAATCCATACAGCACTGAACTGTCACATTCAGGAAGGGAAGGGTTATCAAATAAGGGGGTTAAAGGACTTGGATCCGTAGATAACGCAAAGGTGACCTGTCGATGGTACCATAAAATTAAGGCAGCCAGGGTCCGAGGGAAGAGCATGGGCATGGTGCGGAATTTCACATTATATCCCCAGAGTAAAGCCCGTAGATCCACCAGTGCCATGTCCTGTTTAACTATCGTGGAGGGCTTGGTCAGAAGACGAGGAAACCACTCAAGTAATCTGGAGAAGATAGCAGAAGCATGATAGATCTCAAAGTCCGGCAGACCAATGCCTCCATTAAGTTTGTGGGAACAGAGCAGTTTATATGAATTTAATCGATAGAGAATGGAGTGTCCAAAAGAAGGCCATTGGAAGAGTGATAGGGAGGGCTTGGAATAGATATAGCACTTTGGGGAGAATATCCATCTTGAGAACACTGGTGCGTCCAATCCATGGTAGCTTAAAGCGGGGTTCCACCCGCGATTTTTTTTTTAAAAGTCAGCAGCTACAAACACTGTAGCTGCTGACTTTTAATAAGGACACTTACCTGTCCTAGGCGCCCACGATGTCGGCCCCCCGAGGGCGATCCCTCGATCGTGCCAGGTCCAGGCGCCGCCATCCTCACTAAGGGAAACAGGCAGTGGAGCCTTGCGGCTTCACTGCCCATTTCCTACTGCGCATGCGCGAGTCTCGCGGCGCTGTATGAATGGGCGGCTGCTCTCTGGAATACACACAGTTCCCAGAAGGCAGCGCGCCCCATTCCCCAGAAGACAACGCGAGGATAACGACCAGCCACGGTATAGGAAGGGGCAGATTAGGAAGATACGCATAGCAACCGCAATTTCTGGTAAATAAAAGAAAAAAAAATCTATTTTTTTTTCTATTTTGTTGTAGCATTTTTTTAGGGTGGACCTCCACTTTAAGATGGTGCCATGATTCTAACGATCGTCTAAACTCTTGGTCAGCAAGGGGCTAAATTCCAGGGGATATAGGTCATAGAGATCCTGAGGGATCTCTGTCCCTAGATATTTAATCGATCTGGACTGCCAACAAAAGAGGGAAATTCCTCTGAACCGTGGTTAGAACAGGAGGTGGTAAAGAGATATTCAGGGCTTCTGTCTTGGCAATGTTCAATTTAAAATTACTATGGGATCCAAAGCGATGAAGTTCCTGGATGAAAGAAGGAATACTGACCAGCGGTTGTGTAATGTATAATAATAGGTCATCTGCATATACGGATCAATTACAATGAGCCGAGGGTGTGGGGATACCGTGTATAGAGTCATTATTACGAATCGCCTGGGCTAGATGTTCAATGGTTATGGCGAATAATAGAGGGCAACCCTGTCTGGTCCCATTACTAATCCCAAAAGCCTCCAAATGTTCACCATTGGCAGAGACCTTCGCTGAGGAGTTGGTGTTAAAGACATAATCTTAGCTGATGTTTCGGGGCCTAGCCCTATCTTTTGCAGGGATAACTGGAGAAACGGCCAGCTGACCCTGTCAAAGGCCTTCTCAGCATTACAAACAAACATGTGGGGATGTGTTTATGTTGAACATATGAAATTAGGTGCAGTGTCTTTGTGGTGTTATCCCTGGCCTCTCGACCAAGGTTGAAACCCACCTGATCGCTATGAATCAAAGTAGAAAGCAGGGGAGTAAGGCGTTTCGTAATAATTTTCTCAAATAATTTAAGGTCAACATTCAAAAGGGATATGGGCCTTTAATTGCTACAACTCGCATGATTTTTCCCTGGTTTGGGGTTAACTACTATCTGGTAGACATGTGCATTCGTTTTCGTCCGAATGCATTTTCATCCGAATTTCGGGGATTTTCACGTTCGTTTTAACAAACGATAACGAATGTGCAGAGTCCGAAATCCGAAAGAGCTGACATAAAAAATGCTTTAATTTTCGTTTTGTTGCGACAACAGTTCGATATAGATACTGTAGAAGATTCGACATGACGGTGACAATAGCGATCTGTGTCTATCGAATCTGCGGTTGAATGTGCCTAACCTAACTCTATTAGTCTGAGATTATTCGACATAGAGAGAAAAGATTTGACATTATAGAGACATGAAGATTCGACATAGAGAGAAAAGAGTCGACATAGAGAGAAAAGATTCGACATAGAGACATGAAGATTCGACGAAGCAGCTAAAAACATACGATCGCCACGAGCGGACATTTATGGTCAAATGCTCCACCCATAGGCTATAGAAGAATTCTAATGTTGGCTGACTAGTAATAATAATTAATAAATATAATTATTACTAGTCATACAACATTAGAATTCTACTATAGCTTGTGGGCGGAGCATTGGACCGGAAATGTATGATTGCGGCGTCGTACAGTTTAGCTGTTTCGTCGAATCTTCTTAGAACGTTCGACACACCATTAGCCTTCAATTACAGATTCAACCTTAAATAATTCGGATTTTGGGACGAATGCATTTTTTAACGAAAGAAAATAAATAAAAACAAATTTTGGAAGTAACTAAATAATTTTATTGTTCGGAAGAAAACACTACTATCTGGGCCTGAAGTAACTGAGATGACAGGGGTTGCGCCTCAAATGCATGTGCCATGATTGGGACCAGCAGAGGGGCAAATGTCTTATAGAATCGGGGTGTATAACCGTTTGGTCCTGGGCTCTTGCCATTTTGCAGGCCTTGGATCACCTGCAGAAACTCAGTAGAGGAGATCAGCATTTCAAAGTCCTCAATAGCACTGGCCAGGATCATAGGAAGGGCAGTATCCTGTATATATTGTGAAATATTTGATTGGTCTTGATTAGGGGATATACCCATATTCGAGGGGGGGGGCAGATTATACAGAGAAGAATAAAATTTCCAGGATTCAGAAACAATTTCCGAGTTCCTATGAAGTTTACCATTAGGAGAAGTAAAAATGTAGGGACTATTCTGCCTATGTTGCCTCGGGAGAATAACCAGTGCTAGATGCTTGCCACATTTGTTGGCTTGGAAATAATGAAGATGTCTTCCTTTATCTTGGGCAGCCTAAAGAGCGCTCCATGAAAAGGAGCAAGAGGTCCCGTCGTGCATTAGACAACTTCGCCAGCGCTTTTGGCTCCAGAGTGCATTTATGTGAGGCTTCTAGAGAAGCAATGAGAGCAAACAGGCTTTAATGTCCTCTACACGGGCTAGTTTCATTCTGGACCCATGTCGGATAAAAATCCCCTGCAAGACGCATTTTAACGTCTTGTCAGAACTATTGAGGTTAAAAAGAATTAATTTCTAAGGCCTATACATATTATTTTATATATGGTTTCATAGGCAGATGGGAAACCATCTTGTTCTGTTTGTTAGAACTTAGGTTAAATTAAGTTCATTGCTTGTGAACTAAGACTTTCACTAAGGATTTTTAGAGCCTCATCTCATATTCTCCCAGGTCAAAAATTATGAGTCCTAGACTACAATAACAAGATAAGGACTGGCCATGGTATGGTGCTAGACTGTGTATAATGAGACTGATGACTCATGTCTCAACTGAACAATAAATAGAGGTTCTAAGATGTTTTTTATTACTGGAAAAAAGGGGGGGGGCTTATTCAAAAGTTGCCTTACAAATAAGTATTATTAATAGCAATTAATTATATTAGCAATAATTTCTATTGCATTATTATTACATTGTATGGGGTAATCATATGCCTTCTTAATTGAATAATCTCACATATTATGTACTTTTATATTATACCACATTTATTCATTATACAGTATATTGGTTAATTGTAATCATTGAAACATATTAGTATGTATATTATTAATATGAGAGTAGCATGTTTGAATAAGAATGATAATCCATGTAAAATAGCCATTATGCGTTTCATACCAATGACCTAACTCTCAAAGGTATTTGGAGGAAAGTTGAGTGCGTTGGTCAGACTTACTTAAAGCAATATATTCTACATAGAGACTAGAAGTCTGACAGATATGTCATATAACAGAAAACCCTATTATGTTTTGTTCAAGGCTCAGGTCAAAGTTTATTTGAAGTGATACAGTGCCTTGAAAAAGTGTTCATACCCCTTGAAATTTTCCACATTTTGTCATGTTACAACCAAAAACACTAATGTATTTTATTGGGACTTTATGTGATAGACCAACACAAAGTGGCACATAATTGTGAAGTGGAAGGAAAATGATAAATGGTTTTCAACATTGTTTATAAATAAATATGTGAAAAGTGTGGCGTGCATTTGTATTCAGCCCACTTTACTCTGTTACCCCTAACTAAAATCAAATGGAACCAACTGCTTTCAGAGGTCCCCTAATTAGTAAATTGAGTCCACCTGTGTGTAATTTAATCTCAGTATAAATACAGCTGTCCTGTGAAGCCCTCAGAGGTTTGTTAGAGAACATTAGTAAACAAACAGCATTATGAAGGCCAAGGTACACACCAGACAGGTCAGGGATAAAGTTGTGAAGAAGTTTAAAGCAGGGTTAGGTTATAAAAAAATATCCCAAGCTTTGAACGTCTCATGGAGCACTGTTCAATCCATCATCCGAAAATGGAAAGAGTATGGCAAAACTGCAAACCTACCAAGACATGACCGTTCACCTAAACTGACAGGCCGGGCAAAGAGAGCATTAATCAGAGAAGCAACCAAGAGGAACATGGTAACTCTGGAGGAGGTGCAGAGATCCACAGCTCAGGTGTGAGAATCTGTCCACAGGACATGCACACCACAAATCTTGCCTTTATGGAAAAGTGGCAAGAAGAAAGCAATTGTTGAAAGAAAGCCATAAGAAGTCCTGTTCGCAGTTTGCGAGAAGCCATGTGGGGGACACAGCAAACATGTGGAAGAGGGTGTTCTGGTCAGATGAAAGCAAAATTTAACTTTTTGGCCTAAAAGCAAAATGCTAAGTGTTGCGGAAAACTAACACTGCACATCACCCTGAACCCCCCCCCCCCCCCCCGTGAAACATGATGGTGGCAGCATCATGTTGTGGGGATGCTTTTCTTCAGCAGGGACAGCAGGGACAGGGAAGCTGGTCAGAGTTGATGGGAAGATGGATGAAGATGGATGAAGCCAAATACAGGGCAATCTTAGAAGAAAACCCATTAGAGTCTGCAAAAGACTCTAGTTTGAATCATATGCATCTCAGTAAAATTCAGACCAAAATCATATTGAGAATCTGTGACAAGCCTTTTAAAATTGCTGTTCACAGACGCTCTCCATTCAATCTGACAGAGCTTGAGCTATTTTGCAAAGAAGAATGGGCAAAAATGTCAGTCTTTAGATGTGCAAAGCTGGTAGAGACTAGCTAAAAAGACTTACAGCTGCAATTGCAGTGAAAGTATCTCTTGTCTGAGAGAGATCACGTGTCAGAATCAACACCTTTTTGTTTTTACATGCTGTTGAGCCACTAGAAGCCAATAATCACTGTTAAAAAAATTACTCAGTTTTGTTACATTGATATTTTGAAATAAGGCCCTGTGGTTATTTCCTTATCACCTGTATTATCCAAATTATTGAAATGTTGATACATATTCTTTGACTGTCACCAATTATATTTTGATATTATTTTGCACAATTTTTATTAAATAAATATATATATTTTTGCACATCCTTTTGTATTCCTTTCGTCTTCAGGTACGGATAAACAAATTAGAATTATTTGTTATTTGTGGAAATAGGTAGGAATTTCCTTAAAGCGGAGGTCCGGTCAAAAATGTTTTATTTATTTGTAGCGGCCTCACCCCCTTCACATGTTTATCGGTTGTCCGAAAGCTCTTGTCTAGGGGTACCTGGGTTTCGAGAGTGAGGTGCGCTACGGCCCATGTCCTCCCCATGGCTGTGGGTGAGGTGAAGGCCAATATCAATATCTTCCTCGGGCCAAATGTGCATTGGGTTGCGGAACTTAGCCCTGCTATTGCTGGAATCTCCCTTTGCTCCCATCAACAGAGTCCATACACCGATCACAGTCCAACTGTTAGTTTTATTTCGTAGCTCCACAACAAACAATATATGGCAGGATACGGTGGGATGAGCAGGCCGAGGCACTATCCGGATTGCAGTCCCTACACCCCCTGTGCTATAACCAGGGGTTGCAGGAGTCTTGATTAGAACAACTTCGCTGCGCTGCGGCCCCTATCAGGGGAAGATGACCCTCCAAGGGAGTTACCGGAGGCCCGTCCGTCACCGGGTTGACGCTGCTCCGGAGTCTTCAGACGGGTGACCTCCCCAGCCTCCTCACCTCAGATGCGGGTCCCCTCGCAAGGGGCACCCTGGAATCACTTCACCCTCGCGGGACCCGGTCGAAGTCACCAGGTCCCAGTCCTTCTACAAAGTACCTCACCCCAGGCTGAAGGTGCCTGAGATGGACTCCAACTCCAGCTTCATTCCGGCCAGGCCTAGGGTGCCCAGGCCGGAACCTTGAACCGCCCGCACCCAGGCCTAGGGCGCCTGGGTACGTGAAGAGATGATCCCCCCAAAGACCTCGTGGCGAGGGCGTCTCCCCCCTTTTATCTCCTCCCATCGACACCACGG
Source organism: Rana muscosa (assembly GCA_029206835.1). Taxonomy (NCBI): domain Eukaryota; kingdom Metazoa; phylum Chordata; class Amphibia; order Anura; family Ranidae; genus Rana; species Rana muscosa. The sequence continues at coordinate 236,390,787 of CM055127.1, read as the reverse complement.
CGGGTTCCCCGCCCCAGCCGTACCATCTGCAGGAAGGGACAAAAAGGGTAGCACTGTGGTAGTGATTCTACCTCGAGCCTGTAGGTACCCCGCCACCCACAGGCCAAGGAGAATATTACACCACCCAATCCTCCACGAATAACAAAAATGGGTCTAATCCCTGACATAATTACACACCTGGGTCTCTCTACCCCCAGGTGTATCCCACTAACTTTGAAGACCCCGCTACACACTCCCCCTTGTGATTTGACGCTGGTCCCCAGCGTCAGGTGCACATCCATGTCTCCCAAGGAGTGGTGACATGAAGTGGGCCCCAGAGGCTATCCCTCAAATTTTGGATACTGTGTGTGCCAAGACCTGCTCCAGGGAAAGGGAACTATAAAACATTAAAACTTTTGTATAAAACATCTGTCATGTACACATATACAATCCCTCCCGTCACTGTCTAAGAACCACCCCATACTCAGTAGTCTTGACCGACGAATCTCCTGCAGAAGGGAAACAAAAAAAAAACACATCCTAACACTCTGTGTTAACTTGGCATGAGTGGGTCCGTCAGCCGAGAGACCCACTCACTCCAATAAGTAAGTAATGCATGTGTAACATTTCAAACAACCGTTGCACAACACTGCCACCTGGTGACAGCGCTGCGGTAATGACACTTGGTGAGATCTTCATTCTTCCTGCTTTCCTACTCTGACTCTACCCCAAAAGTCTCTGCCTTGGCACATGAAGAAAAGGGAGAGAAAAAAAAAACAACAGCTCCCAAGTCTCCAGTGAGTAAAAGAAAAAACCCAAATCAAAACAAAAGTAGGGCACAGTTCTAGGCGTCTGGAAATGTCTCTTCCAGAAAGTTTCAACAGCAACAAGATAGGAGCTCACTTCTCCTATAAGTAGAACCTTGGATCCGGCAGAAACAGGGGCTTCAGGTGCCCATCAAACACTTCCACCGAATACTCGACATCCTCTCCTTCTTTCCTGCAGATGAGCACCTTATCGGCATGAATATGGCGCCCAAGTCTCCAATCAGCTCTGCAGTCCTTGAACTTTTTAGACACAGGCGGCGAACATGACAGGTATCGCCTGGCATGGGGTACTTTAAGCTTTTCCCATACAAACTCGTCATACCACCTTGGTCGCAGGACCTCGACTTCATACAATAAGTCCCGAGGCAAGTAGGGGTACTCCCACCCATATTCACGGGCGACTCTCTGGGAGAAAAGTCTCTGCAATCTGGCTAGAGGCGGCATCACATCTCGCTCACCTTCTCCTGGCTGCACGATGGCCTCCGGGTGCCGAGGTACCTTCACCATCTCGGGTTGCTTTGTCTTTGGTGCCCGCAACGAAGCACGCTGCATCCCCACCATCAGAGCGGGTGATGTAGTTGAATGAGGAAAGTTGGTTGGAGGACTAGATTTCCTCGGGAACTCCGGGGCCTGCGCCCGGAGCGTACTGTCTTCTATGGACATGGGGGAATCCTGCGGTTTACTCAGCGCAGGTAGTGGGCGTCTGTCCCAGCCCTTCCGGTGAAACAGTTTGTCTATTTCTCCGTCATCCCCACAGTCTGACAATGACTCTAGGTCGGAGGTGTCATACATCTCAGCGGGAAGGTAGTCTCTAGTAGACGGAAGGCTACCCTCCCTTGCGGGCTCCACCGACTGTGGACCCCCGACACCTCCAACCAACACCACAGTCCCAGCCCCTGGCTCACCTGGACCTTCTGAAGAACTGGGATGTCCAGGACTCTCTTCTCTACCGGCGCCATCTAGGCCAGGCAAGCGGCGGGGTGAAACTCGACCACGACCATAGGATGCCTGTACCAGGCCGACTTTCCTCTTCGGAGGTGGGAGCAGGGAGTCTGTAGTGACCGAAGCAGCGTCCTCGGATTTTTCTCTCTCAGTCTCTGATTGGGCAGTCCCATCGCCCTGGTCAGCGCGCACGGGGACCTCCGTGTCTGTAATGGGCGCAGCAAATGCAGTCATTTTCGTGGGGTAAGGTACCGGCATCCACGGGGAGCTTGAGGCCATCCCGACCACCTGCTGTTCCATCACGCGCTCACCTCGCGCCGGAGTCTCCACGTGTATCTCCACACGTGGCCAGACTCCTCCCACGACTTGCACGTTTTCGCGGGCTTCCTTCAGTCTCCTCCCATTAATTGCACAGTCATGGGGTGCCTCGTGGCGCAGTGCATTAACAGTCCCCACATGTAGTACTTCACACGGCTGGACCTCTCCCTTTTTACGCTCCTCCGCGTGGGCCTTTCCCGACTTAGGGTCATGTCCACAACTCCGAGCAGGGATGCACTTTGGCCAATCACATGGCCGACCTGCTCGGACCTCCTCCGGGCAGCAAAGTCCAGACACAGCCGTTCCAACCCTTAGGATCAATACACATTTCATCCCGGACTCACGAGCCCCCACGTGTAGCGGCCTCACCCCCTTCACATGTTTATCGGTTGTCCGAAAGCTCTTGTCTAGGGGTACCTGGGTTTCGAGAGTGAGGTGCGCTACGGCCCATGTCCTCCCCATGGCTGTGGGTGAGGTGAAGGCCAATATCAATATCTTCCTCGGGCCAAATGTGCATTGGGTTGCGGAACTTAGCCCTGCTATTGCTGGAATCTCCCTTTGCTCCCATCAACAGAGTCCATACACCGATCACAGTCCAACTGTTAGTTTTATTTCGTAGCTCCACAACAAACAATATATGGCAGGATACGGTGGGATGAGCAGGCCGAGGCACTATCCGGATTGCAGTCCCTACACCCCCTGTGCTATAACCAGGGGTTGCAGGAGTCTTGATTAGAACAACTTCGCTGCGCTGTGGCCCCTATCAGGGGAAGATGACCCTCCAAGGGAGTTACCGGAGGCCCGTCCGTCACCGGGTTGACGCTGCTCCGGAGTCTTCAGACGGGTGACCTCCCCAGCCTCCTCACCTCAGATGCGGGTCCCCTCGCAAGGGGCACCCTGGAATCACTTCACCCTCGCGGGACCCGGTCGAAGTCACCAGGTCCCAGGCCTTCTACAAAGTACCTCACCCCAGGCTGAAGGTGCCTGGGATGGACTCCAACTCCAGCTTCATTCCGGCCAGGCCTAGGGTGCCCAGGCCGGAACCTTGAACCGCCCGCACCCAGGCCTAGGGCGCCTGGGTACGTGAAGAGATGATCCCCCCCAAAGACCTCGTGGCGAGGGCGTCTCCCCCCTTTTATCTCCTCCCATCGACACCACGGCGGGTTCCCCGCCCCAGCCGTACCATCTCCAGGAAGGGACAAAAAGGGTAGCACTGTGGTAGTGATTCTACCTCGAGCCTGTAGGTACCCCGCCACCCACAGGCCAAGGAGAATATTACACCACCCAATCCTCCACGAATAACAAAAAGGGGTCTAATCCCTGACATAATTACACACCTGGGTCTCTCTACCCCCAGGTGTATCCCACTAACTTTGAAGACCCCGCTACATATTTTTTTGCCATGATTAGAATTGCAACCTAACATATTCCCCATAAAATCGTAATCGCTCCCCAGCCGTTTAAGTAAAATTGTTTATCACTTACCTTCTTTGTTTCATCTCCTCATCTGGCCGTATCCATGATGAGTGTGGGCATTGTGAAGCCCAGTTCGTTATCCTTCCTGGAATTCATCCAGCGGTGCACATGCATCGCTACATCTCGCGCGTGCACATTAGAATGGCGCTCGTAGCGCTGTTTGTTTACTTATTAAAGGGGTTGTAAAGGTTCTTTTTTTATTATCTAAATAGGTTCCTTTAAGCTAGTGCATTGTTGGTTTACTTACCTTTTCCTTATATTTCCCTTCTAAATATTTTTTTTCTTTGTTTTCTTTGTCTGAATTTCTCACTTCCTGTTTATCCTCAGTAAGCTGTTCAGTAAGCTGTTCTGGCTGACTCAACACCACTCAGATGATGGTGTGAAGTTTAGTGAGGAGAAACAGGAAGTGAGAAATTCAGACAAAGAAAAAAAACATTTAGAAGGTAAATCAAAGGAAAAGGTAAGTGAACCAACAATGCACTATCTTAAAGGATCCTATTTAGAAAATAAAAAACGAACCTTTACAACCCCTTTAAGTCATGACAACGGGCGGCGACGGAGGAACGTCCCACCCAGTTGTAACACAAGCTTCACTGAAATAAAAGTCCCACCCCCTTTCCAAGCAGTCTGTGTGCAGCACTTGGATAAGGTAGCAAAAATACAAACCAGGAAATGATCATTGTAAAATATATATATATATATATATATATATATAGCTATATATAATATATTATATCTATATCTATATATATATATATCTATATATTAGTATGTATGTATGTATGTGTATATATATATATATATATATATATATATATATATATTGTGACAGCGGGCAGGTAAAATCACCAGGTTGCATCCAGGATGGAAGGTATATATGTCCTAGATTCAGGCTTTATGCCGATTTATACCACTAGGGAGAGTGCTGGGAGTCTTGCAGGGGAAGAGTTAATGAGCCCAGCTGAAGTAAGTGGGCTCATTAGGGCCTCTACAAGAACTCCCAGCATGCTAAGGGGGATGCTCCAACCTGGAACCAGATCTGTGTGGATAGTCTGGGGAGTGTGATCTCTGTGCGGTGAGCCAAAGCCTGTGTGGTTATTGCTAAGAACTTTTAAAAGCAGAGAGCTAGGGACTGGGACAGCACAAGGCTGTACCCAGTTATTAGTTAGGGACACCAACGTGTGTAGTGAGCGGTCAAGTTGACCAGGATTTATTTTCCCGTTTCTTTTGTTTTTGCTGTATTTATTTGTCTGTATATAGTTCAAATAAAACCACACCCTTTTGTTTTCTCCTACCACTGTCTGCTGTGCCTGTTTTTGTGTGGTGAACCCATCCAGGGGGTCACACACACCCGCTGCTGAGTTAACCCCCTCACAATATATATATACAGTATATATATATATATATATATATTTATTTATATATATATATATATATATATATTAATATAAATCTCTATATAACGATTGATGTATATATGTATAAATATAAATCTCTATATATATATATATATACACACACACACATAAATATATATAAATAAAAGTATATATATATATATATATATATATATATAAATAGATATATCGAGATTTATATATATATATATATATATATATATATATATATATATATATATATGTGTATATATATATATATATCTTTATAGATAGATATATATATATATATATATATAGATATTTAGTGATTAATCCATAGAACTATGTAAAAAATTATGTAAGATTTTATTTAGTTTCATTTCTCCCTTTTCTCTAAAAAACACAATCCCCCCCTTTTTTTTTCTATTTGTGCCTGTTGTTGGGGTAGGATTAATAATACAGACCATAAAAGGCATACACGGTTGCCTTTTATTTTTCTAATAAGCGAAATAATGACTTTGTTTTTGAAGAAACGTTATTTATTGATTTATTGTGTTCAAATCTCTTTGTAAATGTCTATTAAAATATATATCTTTATATATATATATATATATATCTATATCTATATATAGTTACATAGTTAGTTACATAGTTAGTCAGGTTGAAAAAAGACACAAGTCCATCCAGTTCAACCGTAAAAAAAAATAAAAAAATAAAAAAATAAACATATATCGTACAATCCCATATACCCAATTCTATACCCACAGTTGATCGAGAGGAAGGCAAAAAAAACCCAGAAGAGCATGATCCAATTTGCTACAGCAGGGGAAAAAATTCCTTCCTGATCCCCCGAGAGGCAATCGGATATTCCCTGGATCAACTTTACCTATAAATGTCAGTACCCAGTTATATTATGTACATTTAAGAAAGAATCCAGGCCCTTCTTAAAGCAATCTACTGAGCTGGCCAGAACCACCTCTGCAGGGAGTCTATTCCACATTTTCACAGCTCTTAGGCCTCGTACACACGACCGTTTTTCTCGTCCAAAACAGTCAAGAAAAGTGCCGCAAGAGTTTTTTTGTCTAGAAAAACGTTCGTGTGTATGGTTTTACGACGAGAAAATTGCAGAGAATCTCGACGAGAAAATAGAGAACCTGCTCTCTATTTTCTCGTCAGGATTCCAGATTTCCTCGTCGTGTTTCTCGTCGGCCTGTTTTGTGACGAGAAAATGGTTCGTGTGTATGCTTTTATGACTCTTCCAAAAGCGCGCATGCTCACAAGCAACTATGAGACGGGAGCGCATCTTCTGGTAAAACAAGCCTTCGGAATGGAGAGAGCATATTCGTCACGCTCAAAAATATTTCATTGTTTAAATGTTCTGCATTGAAATCTTCGTTAGAATGTTACATTAATTAAAACGAGTGACCTTCTTTTGCTGCTGATATTCACACAGCGTTATGCCTTATTTTTAACCTTTTTCATGCTGCTCTTTATAAGATTTATGTGTATTATATCGTGCAAGTTTTTAGGAATAATTTAAATGGTTAGATTTTTCAAAATGATGTTAATTTTTATTTCACAATGTTTTGATAGTGATCTCCCATTTAATTTTGGAATCTAAATTAGTTAAATTTCCCACCCTGTTTTTGTGCTAATCAGATTTAGTTATTCTTTTGGGGGGGGGGGGGGGTGATATCTGTCCCTTTTATTGTCAGTCAAATGTATCTGCTTACTCCAAAGCTTGATTTTGTTTATTTAAAAATACACATAGTCAAGTATGAACTTAAACAAAAATCACATTTTCTCATGTTTATAAATTAAATAAAGAGAAGGCAGCGCTGGAGAAGCTGCTGCCATTTGTGCATCCCAGGGACCCCAGAGCACACAGCAACCCTGTGTGGACACTAAAATTGGGAGCTTGAGAAGGCCAACATTTCTGAACACAATCTGATGCTGGCCTCCCAGAGGTCAGGAACAGCAGCAGGTGATATATATGTCCCAAGTGTGTGGTACTACAACAAGCTGCCTTCTGTCCGACCACAATGAAGCAAGGCCATCACTTCCTCTTCTTCCTGGCAACCTTCCCTGCAGCCTTTCCTGAAGCCTTCCCTGCAGCCTTCCTTCTTCGTTTGGCTGGAGGCTGGCCCACTGGAGGGGTACTCCTGTCAGGAGGAGGAGGTGGAGGTGTAGCAGAAGGGGGTGGGGCAGAAGAAGAAGGTGGAGGTGTAGCAGAAGGGGGTGGGGCAGAAGAAGAAGGTGGAGGTGTAGCAGAAGGGGGTGGGGCAGAAGGTGGAGGTGTAGCAGAAGGGGGTGGGGCAGAAGAAGAAGGTGGAGGTGTAGCAGAAGGGGGTGGGGCAGAAGGTGGAGGTGTAGCAGAAGGGGGTGGGGCAGAAGGTGGAGGTGTAGCAGAAGGGGATGGGGCAGAAGGTGGAGGTGTAGCAGAAGGGGGTGGGGCAGAAGGTGGAGGTGTAGCAAAAGGGGGTGGGGCAGAAGGTGGAAGTGTAGCAGAAGGGGGTGGGGCAGAAGGTGGAGGTGTAGCAGAAGGGGGTGGGGCAGAAGAAGAAGGTGGAGGTGTAGCAGAAGGGGGTGGGGCAGAAGAAGAAGGTGGAGGTGGAGGTTGAGGTTGGGTCAGTTGGGCCACCTCACATATGGCGGTAATGGGTGTAATTTTCTCCATCACCCCCTTGTTGAGCAAGGTGATGAGCAGGGGCTCACATAGGAGGCGTTGCTCCATGCTCATCACCTTGAACTTAGCCTCCACTAGGCCGGCAATGGCCTCTTCAGGGGATGTGGGCTCCTTGAGGGTGGCATGGGCCTCTTTAATAAGGGCCATTGCTGCCTCACTGGTGGTCCTGTCCCTCCTGCCTCTTTTGTGAAGCCGGATGGGAGGCACCTGGGATCTGGTGCTTCTCCTTTGCCCTGCCACCTCCTGTCTGCCACTGGGCCCTGCCACCTCCTGTCTGCCACTGGGCCCTGCCACCTCCTGGCTGGCACTGGGCCCTGCCACCTCCTGGCTGCCACTGGGCCCTTCCTCCTCCTGCCTGACAGTTTCCAGACCCTCCTCCTGGCTGATTTCATCCTGTGTATGAAAAAGGAACATAGTTTAATATGTTGGTTTAATCTTTGCATCAAACTTTGTAATCCTGATTGAAGCAATTAGAATGTAAATGCATAAATCCTTGCTTTAAATTTACCACTACATCAGATTAACTATTTAGCACCCAATTAAGTGCAGAATAATGTCTACAGATCTTGATTTCACTTGTGGAATCCAAAATAATGTATGTTTCTCATCCTGACATATTTGTCAAACATTAATTTTATCCCAATACATTTTCAGTTAATACTATACCTGGCTCCAGATGGCCAAATCAGGATCATCCAGGATGGCTGCCTCCTCTTGCTCCAGAGAAGGCTCAGGTTGGCTGCAGGGAAGTCTGGGGGGAAGAGTGGAGAGTGATGGCCTTGTGTCAATGTGGTCATCCAGGTAGGACATCCTGTTGTAGTACCACAAAATCGGGACATAAACATCATCTGCTGCTGCTCCTGACCTCTGAGAAGCCAGCACCTTAGAGCGTTCAGTCCTGTAGGTACCTCTCAAGCTCCCAATTTTAGTGTCCACTTGTTTTTCTGTGGCTGTGGGCACCTTGGTATGCACAAATGGGAGCAGCTTCTCCAGCGCTGCTTTTCTCACCCCTTTTTTTTTTTATGGATGGGGTTTTTCGTCTCCCACAGAGCCGGCAGCTCCCTTACCCGGTCAATAAATTCCGCCAGGAACTCTTTGTCGCTAATAAAGACATTCATATTGTATCTGCAAGTTAAATAAATTATATTTAACTAATGTGAGGCAAACAGTCTAACCTCCTTAACATCCTAGTCACCATATATATCCTCCAACAATCTCAAGACAGTATAGGCCAACAATTTATACAAGTCACATAATCACATACCTTCGTTCGCACGTCCGTCACTTGAACTCCTCTCTCCGCACACCGAACGTACTATAGTCACATGTGTGTTTGCTATATACACACCACGCATGCGTCAAAATTCGAACACGTCGCTCCGCACACGTCGCCCGCCCATGACGTTCTAACTAACATCTTTCCCCCGCCCCTTCTCTTTCGGCGCGCAGACAGATATAACGAGGAGACAAGCCCGGAGACCGAGGACACGTCACGATCAAGGAGGAGATTCAAGGCATCGAATATGTCTTTGGCGGAGATGGCGGAGATGGTGGACATCTTGCTCAAGGCTGATTATGATGCCAAGCATGGGCCGTATAGCAAACCAAATAGAAGGAAGGCCAAAATCCTCACTAAAGTTGTGAAGAGTCTGAGGGCGAAGTTCGGGGTGAAACGCTCAAATGAGCAGCTCAGAAAGAGGTGGTCAGACCTCAAACTGAGGGAGCCAGACCAGTTGAGGAGCATAAAGAGGATGCTCGCTAAAAGTAAGTAAAATGTAGACTTTTCTGCTATTAATCATTTTATAAACTGACATGTTTTTTTTTTTTTCTCATATTGGACTCCCTTCCAAAATGTAATATTTTGAACTTGGTTGGGCACAGTAATCGTTCGTTACGTTACCGACACTTCGTTCGGCCACTATCCGCGGTTTTGGCTTATTTTAGAGCCACAAAAGTAATTAGACATCTGCCATTTTTGATCAAATATTGTTGATAATTTTTTAGTCTAGATGATGTGTTTGTAAAGAGAATGAAATGCAAACTTTTATCAGTGTAAAGGAGAGGACACTCAGCAGCTGCTTCCACATCTGTACTTTGGAGCACTATAGTGTGGGCCACCAGACCCGCCTTTTTTGGGTGTCCCACACAGGTGCATCAGAGAATTTTTGTGGTGCCTCCATGTCAAAAAAATTACATCCAAATGTGAATACTAAACATATTTGGGGTCATAAATAATGCATTCTTCTTTAAATTCCGCACAAACACATACTTGTACCCCACTTCCAAGCAATTTAGCCTGTTTTTATTTTAACAATGAGATTTACAGTGTGATAAATAGACATTTGGTTTTATTCTCATAGGGGAGAGAAGACTGGGAGGAGGACACTCCAGGGAGCACATGCACCCCACAACTTCCAAGCAACCCCAAACTCCCAAAGACCCACAACCGAAAGATGTGCAGGAAGTTGAGGTGGAGGAAGGAGAAGTGCAGGAAGGAGAGGTGGATGACGTTGTGGATCTGGTCACCACAACAGGTCAGTATCTGTCACCACAGCTTCAGGTAAGAGAGGTAGGCCTGCAGAGTTATAATACATTTTTTTTTGGTTTTTAGGGGATGTAAATGTTGTGAAGGATAGTACACGGTTCTCTGCTGACAGTGCCCTCCGCCTCATCCAGCAAGTGATGGAATGTAGCACGGAACTGGACCTAATTAAACAAAGAATCCATGTGATGGAACAAACATTTAAAGACATTCTCGATGTTTTGGGGAGAATTCAATAAGCCATCCAAACACATTTGTTTTTACATGTTTGTTTTTGTAATTTTTTGAATTTTTTTGACTATCAAACCAGCCAAAAATTGAATATGCACACAGTGTGTCAACATGTGCTATCTGCCATCAGGGGATATCCATGTACGTCTTTTGTGGGTGCAACCCCTTCCTCGTATCAAAAGTCGGTGAACTGAGGAAGGGGATTCACCCCCAAAACACGTCCATTGATCACCCCTGATGGCAGATAGCACATGTTGACAATAGGGATCAGGATTGTAAACTTCCTAGATGAAAAAAAACCCAAATGTGTGCATATTCAATTTTTGGCTGGCCAAGGGGTGGCAGGACCCCATATTAGGACGGGCACATAGAGACATAGTTTGTGTAAGTGAATGTCTCCGATTGCTCAGAGGTATCCAATGTTGTAATTTTTGAAATGCAACTGTTATTTTTGTATTTTCATAAGCAAAAAATTGCCGGGTTGGGGCCAGGCCAACCCAAAAGTAAAAAAAAATAAAAAAAATGAAGAGAATGTGCACAGAGTAAAATATTTGACCACAAACAACGTGTAGCTTCTTTTTATAATACCCTCTAAGCTTATTTGGTTCTTTTGTAAGGTTACATAGTGAAATGGTTGTTATTTACTAAAGTAAAATACACTTGCCACTACAAATGCACAAAGACAAACTAGGAGACAGGAAAGAACAAATAATTAAAGGTTTAAACAAGCTTTTTATTGGGATACTTAGACATAGGCTGGCATAGGAATTGCCCCCCTACCCGTGAAATACTCCATGTATTTGTCCCGAACCTCACGGGCATTTTGGGGGGGGGCAAGCCAAGACGGGCAGATTCCAGGCCCGGAAGGGGATTTGCAGGGGAAAGTCCAGCCTCTGGCAAAACTGAGGCCATATATGAATTAGATTTGCGGCAAAGAAAATTGTGTAGCACACAGCAGCATAACACTACATCGTTTATTTTGTAGTCCGCCAAGTGGATGGAAGTCATAAAAAGGCGGAACCGGCTGGCCATTATGCCAAAGGCATTTTCAACGACTCTTCGGCCCCTGGCCAGCCGGTAATTGAACACCCTCTTCTCTGGGGTCAGGGTCCTCTGTGGAAATGGCCTCATAAGATGCGGTCCGAGTCCGAAGGCTTCATCAGCCAAAAAAACAAAGGGGAGTCCTTCAATATTCCCTGCATCTGGTGGCAATGCAAGGTCGTCACTCTGGAGACGGAGGGCAAACTCCGTCTGGATGAAGGATCCCCCATCGGACATCCGGCCATTCTTCCCTACATCAACATAGAGGAATTCATACCGTGCTGACACCACCGCCATCAGCACAATGCTATGAAACCCCTTGTAGTTGTAGTAGTAGGACCCAGAACGGGGTGGCGGCACGATGCGGACGTGCTTCCCGTCTATGGCAACACCGCAGTTGGGGAAGTCCCACCGCGTGGCAAACTCCGATGCCACAGTCTGCCATTCCTGTGGCGTGGAAGGAAGCTGTGGAGTGAAACAAGATGAAATAATATTAGAAAAACAAAGTCATACATTACAAGGAAATTCTATCCCAAAAAATTAGAGGCCAACATCAATCAAATTATACGTTTATTAAGGTGTTTAAAAAAAGTATAATGGAAGGCTCATTTATCATATTCATCACCCCCTCTGATGGGCCATTACTAAATTATTTTGGAGGGGGGGAGATGTGTTTGGCCACAGGATAGCATTGCAGTGGCGGTGCGTCCAGAGTGGGCGCTGGAGCACTGCCCCCTCTCTCCTGTGCCCATCACTCAGAACAATACATAGGTTCATGCGTTGCATGAACCTATGTATTGTCTATGCCGCACACTATTCAGGTGGATGGCCTCTTGTAAAGCGACCGACATATGAATCATTGCGGCATTTAGGGGGTTAAAATTGCATAGCAGAAACAGGTAGTAAAATAGTCTTGCACATTACAACCTGAGGGATGTAATTGGCTTCCTAAAAGAAAAATCGGGGACGCAGGGGGGGGGGCATTCCTTGGGTAAACACTGACAGGCTGCTCTGCCAATCATGTTCACCAAGTCTGTTTAATGGTAACATGATTGGCTGATGCAACATGAAGGGAAGGAGAAGACATCAAGGACAGAAGAAGGATGGCGCTGACCACAAGAAGGTAAGTGCAGGGCTGGGGGGAAACTGGCTGCATTAGAGGGGACTAAATGGCTGCATTTGAGGGAACAAAATGGCTGCATTGGAGGGGACAACTGGGGGCGTTTAATAGGCACCAGAGCAAAAAAGGAGGAAGTTTATTTCCTAAATTGGGGTTTGAACCCCCAAACATTTGGAGCAACAGGCGCCCCTGCTGGAAAAGTTAGTGAAGGGAAATATTTATGGAGGAGAAAAAAGGGGCAATCTAAAGCTTCCAACATGCATGGGGACAAAGGGGACATTCTCAGCATATTACAATCATGGTAATTAGGGAAGGATGAAAGAAATACAATACATTAGCATACATGTAATACATAAAATGTGATGTTAAGGGAGCAAACTTACCCTAATATAGTCCTCCTGCAGGACTTGGATGATGGCAGAACAGGTGTCTGGGATTATGAGGCCCAGAGCCTGGGGGGAGATGCCTGTGGTGAACTTCAAGTCCTGAAGACTTCTCCCTGTCGCCAGGTAACGCAACGTGGCGATGAGCCTCTGCTCAGCACTGATGGCTTCCAGCATAACGGTGTCCTTCCTGGTAATATAGGGGGACACCAAAGCCAACAGTTCCTGAAAAACGGGGTCAGACATCCGCAGAAAATTCCTGTAGTCCTCAGGATTATTCTCGACGATCTCCCGCAGCAGAGGCATGTGGCAGAATTGGTCCCGCTGGAGCAACCAATTCTTGGTCCATGAACTCCTCCTCACACCATTCATGGACTGGTCTTGGTCCAAAACAAGCAGACCAACACCAAGCGCACGCACAGCACGAACTCGACGACGAGAACGTCCAGGCGACATGGCTAGGAAACGGTCGTCTAATCAGAACGTACAGAACAGAACGCACTTTAGAACAGCAAGGCCTATGAATAACGAACTGAAAATCAGAAACGAACAGGCAAGAACGCACTGTAAAACAGATACGACCTGCCTAGACGCCCTAAAAGTCAAGATACGAACCCACAAGCACAAACTGAACGGCAGAAAACGATCTGAAAAGTACAAAGACTGAAAGGCGCGAATCGTCTCTTCCCAAACTTTTACTTTACACGCGGTAACACGAGATCAGCAAAAGCAGCCCAAGGGGTGGCGCCAAGAAAAAAGATCTTCCCCTTTATAGTGCCGTCGTACGTGCTGGACGTGAGCGCGGAGAACAACGAGGAAATTGGGAAATGACAGTGTGTACGCATAGAAAGCTTGACGAGTTTTTTACGACGAGAAACTCGGTCGTGTGTACGAGGGCTTACTGTGAAAAAACCTTTCCGTATTTGGAGGTGAAATCTCTTTTCCTCTAGACGCAAAGAGTGCCCCCTTGTCCTTTGTGTTGACCGTAAAGTGAATAACTGAACACCAAGTTCACTATATGGACCCCTTATATATTTGTACATGTTGATCATATCCCCCCTTAATCCCCTCTTCTCAAGAGAGAATAAATTCAGTTCCTCTAATCTCTCCTCATAGCTGAGCTCCTCCATGCCTCTTATCAGTTTGGTTGCCCTTCTCTGCACTTTCTCCAGTTCCCCAATATCCTTTTTGAGAACTGGGGCCCAAAACTGAACTGCATATTCCAGATGAGGTCTTACTAATGATTTGAACAGGGGCAAAATGATATCTCTCTCTCTGGAGACCATACCTCTCTTAATACAAGAAAGGACTTTGCTCGCTTTGGAAACCGCAGCTTGGCATTGCATGCCATTATTGAGCTTATGATCTACCAAAACCCCCAGATCCTTCTCCACTACGGATCCCCCCAGTTGTACTCCCCCTAGTATGTATGATGCATTCATATTATTAGCCCCCAAGTGCATAACTTTACATTTATCAACATTAAACCTCATCTGCCACATAGTCGCCAAATTAGACAGAGCATTGAGGTCGGCTTGTAAATTGGCGACATCCTGTAAGGACGTTATTCCACTGCATAGCTTGGTGACATCTGCAAAGACAGAAATGTTACTTTTGATCTCAGACCCAATATCATTTATAAACATATTAAAAAGTAAGGGTCCCAGCACTGAACCTTGGGGTACACCACTGATAACCTTGGACCATTCAGAGTAAGAATCATTAACCACTACTCTCTGAATTCTGTCTTTTAGCCAGTTTTCTATCCAATTACAAACTGATATTTCCAATCCTGTAGACTTTACCTTACACATGAGCCGTGTGTGGGGAACTGTATCGAACGCTTTTGCAAAATCCAAGTATACCACGTCCACTGCCACCCCCCTGTCCAAGGTCTTACTTACCTCTTCATAAAAAGAAATCAGGTTTGTTTGACAACTTCTGTCTTTCATGAATCCATGCTGTCTGTTGCTTAAATAGTTTTTTTCCAGCAAGAACTCATCTATGTGGTCTTTTATTAATCTCTCCAGTATTTTCCCAACTATAGAAGTTAAACTAACAGGTCTATAGTTACTTGGTAAAGACTTAATTCCCTTTTTAAATATAGGCACCACATTGGCCCTGCGCCAATCCAGTGGTACTATTCCTGTCATTAATGAGTCCCTAAAAATTAAATACAATGGCTTTGAAATTACAGAGCTCAATTCTTTTAGGATCCGTGGGTGTATGCCATCTGGTCCAGGTGCTTTATCCACCTTTATTCCATCTAAATATTTCTGGACCATATCACTTTTGAGCCATTGTGGATTTGGGGCTGTGTCACTACCACCCCCATTTTGGACATGAGCTCCCCCATGCTCCTTTGTATACACAGAACTGAAGAAAGTATTTAATAAATTAGCCTTCTCTTTGTCCCCAGTCACCCACTCTAGATTATTTTGTAAAGGGCCTACATGCTCAGACTTGACCTTTTTACTATTAATATATTTGAAGAATTTTTTGGGGTTTGTCCTACTATCTTTTGCAATCTGTCGTTCATTTTGAATTTTTGCATCCTTGATTTCCTTTTTACATATCCTGTTATATTCTTTGTAACATTTAAATGACACTAGTGTTCCCTCATTTTTATATTTTTTAAAAGCTCTTTTCTTATAGTTTATAGCTTTTTTAACTTTGGCAGTGAGCCACATAGGTTTTATTTTTAGCCTTTTAAACTTATTGCCCATGGGAATATACTTTGCAGTGAGTTCACAAACAGTCTTTTTGAAGAATTCCCATTTCTGTTCTGTGCCCATTGATGCCAATATTCCTTCCCAGTCTAAGTCCTGGAGAGCAGCGCTCATCCTTGGAAAATTTGCTCTCTTGAAATTAAGTGTTTTTATCTTTCCTGTATGTGATTTTTGCTTACAACTAACATCAAATGAAATCATGTTATGGTCACTGCTACCCAGGTGTTCCTTTATCTGAACATTAGTAATACGCTCTGCATGGTTTGAGATTACCAGGTCCAACAGAGCATCATTCCTAGTTGGGGCCTCAATAAACTGGACCATAAAATTGTCCTGCAATAGGTTTATAAATTTTTGCCCTTTAACTGTCCAAGCAGTTCCATTACTCCAGTCAATTTCTGGGTAGTTAAAATCCCCCATTATTATCACCGTCCCAGCCCTTGCAGCCCTTTCCATCTGTGCAAGGAGCTGAGTCTCTAACTCCTCATTAACATTGGGTGGTCTATAACAAACTCCAATGATTAGCTTTGAACTACGCACATCTGTATGCAGTTCCACCCATAATGCTTCAGACTCATCACACTCTCCATCCACCAGGTCCTCTTTCACACTCGCTTTGAGATCACTTCTCACATAGAGACAGACCCCTCCACCCTTCCTTTTTACCCTGTCTTTCCGAAAGAGTGCATAGCCAGGAATATTAATAGCCCAGTCATGTGAGGAATGAAGCCAAGTTTCAGCAATACCGATTACATCATAGCTCTCCTCATGCACCAGAGCTTCCAACTCACCTATTTTGCTTGGCAGACTTCTGGCGTTGGTGAACAGACACTTTAATGCATTAATATTATTTGACCGGTCACATACTATCCTCTTGGGTGTTCCCAGATTGCAACTAGGACTTGCTACTATACTTACCTTGGGTTTATGTTCTTTGGTTACCCTACCACTAATGCCCCTAATACTACCCTTTAGAATATGTTCCCCGCTGACTCTCACTATCTCTGGACCCTCCCCCCTGTCACCTAGTTTAAAAACCCCTCTAACTTTTTGGCCATCCTTATTCCCAGCTGATCTGCACCCTCCTCATTTAGGTGCAGTCCGTCCCTTCTATAGTACTGGTTATCGACTGAGAAGTCGGCCCAGTCCTCCAGGAACCCAAACCCCTCCTTACTACACCAGCTCTTCAACCACTTGTTCACTTCCCTAATCTCCCTCTGCCTTTCTGGTGTGGCTCGATGTATCGGTAGTATTCCCGAGAATACTACCTTGGAGGTCCTTTTCCTCAATTTAGCTCCCAAGTCCCTAAAATCGTTCTTTAGGACACTCCATCTGCCTCTGACTTTGTCATTGGTGCCAACGTGCACCATGACAGCTGGGTCTTCCCCAGCCCCTCCCAGTAATCTGTCCACCAGATCCGTGATGTGCCGAACCCGAGCGCCCGGTAGACAACATACAGTTCGGCGCTTCAGGTCTTTGTTACAGATTGCCCTCTCTGTCCTTCTAAGAATTGAGTCCCCTACCACCAGAACCTGTCTTTCCTTTCCCTTCGCTTTCCCCCCACTCTCACTGGAGGAGTTCTTCCCCTGGCAGCTAGGAGAGTCCCTCAGCTCCAGCAGTGCTGGTCCCGGACTGGTTTCACCAATGTCACTCAATGGAGCATACTTATTGGGATGCTCCAGCCCTGGATCGGCCTCCCTGGCACTTCGCCCTCTACCCTTCCTGACTGTCACCCATCTACTATTTTCTAGTGCCTGCACCTCTTTGTCTCCACCCACCTCTGTGCTGGCCCCTGCCATCACCTGCCGGGTACGTATCCAGCTCTCCTTTAGTGTGGAGGGACTTCCCAGTGCTGACAGTTGCTTCCCTAGATTCAGAACCTGGGCTTCCAGGGAAACAATGTGCTTATATTTTGCACAGCAGTAATCGCCCTCGATCAGATGATCAAGGAACGCATACATGCTGCAAGATGTACACCGAGTCGCCTCGCCACACCCGCTGGGCATCGTACCTATTAATTTAATGAGGATTCGAGATTATACCCTGTCCAAATTACCTAACACTAGCTTCCTGACCCAACTATTCAACAAGACAATACACAGGTACTCAACAAGACAATACACAGGTACTCAACAAGACAATACACAGGTACCACGCAGACCTACGTGCACCCGCAGACCAACGGACCCGCGTGCACTCGCAGACCAGCGTGCACTCGCAGACCAACGGACCCGCGTGCACTCGCAGACCAGCGTGCACTCGCAGACCAACGGACCCGCGTGCACTCGCAGACCAACGGACCCGCGTGCACTCGCAGACCAGCGTGCACTCGCAGACCAATGGACCCGCGTGCACTCGCAGACCAGCGTGCACTCGCAGACCAGCAGACCCGCGTGCACTCGCAGACCTACGTGCACCCGCAGACCAACGGACCCGCGTGCACTCGCAGACCAGCGTGCACCTACAATACACAAGTACTAATCCACACACACTACTCAGACAACACCCAGGTACTCACACTACACATCTACTATGACCCCTGTTTTAACCTCCTGTTTTAAACTCTTGATTTTAACTCACCACTTAGTCCAGTTCCACTTGGACAGAGTTCCAGCAACTCAAAATGAGCAGGCTCTAAATGAGCTCTACAGAAGTTTATATAGGCCTCAAGCACCTGTGACCAATTAACCACTCCCCTTAATTAGTAGGCTGAAGGAAAAAAAGAGAAAAAAAGGCTGTTTAAAATGTGCCAGAAAATAGATCTATAGATCTACATATATTTTAACACATATATATATATATATATATATATATATATATATATATATATATATATATATTGTGACAGCAGGAAGGTAAAGTCACCTGGTTGCATCCAGGGGGGTAGATATATTTCGCCCAGATTCAGGCTTTACGCCGACTTATACAACTAGGTGGAGAGTTGTATAAGGCTAGTGGGCTCATGGATGACTCATACCTCTAGGGAGAGGGCTGGGCGTCGTGCAGACAGGGAGTTGATGAGACCAGCTGAAGCTTGTCAGCTCATTTAGGCCTCTATAAGAACTCCCAGCTTCATTAGATGTTAGCTCATGCCTGGAACCAGACCTGTGTGGACTGTCTAGGGAGAGTGAACCCCTGTGCGGTGAGAAAAAGCCTGTGTGGCTATTTGCTTGGACATTTAAAACCAGGGACTTAGGGACTAGGACAGCACTAGGCTGATCCCAGTTGTTAGTTAGGAAACCTGTATGTTTAGTCAGAGGTCAACTTGACCAGGATTTATTTTGGTTATGTTTCTTTTGCTTTGCTGTGTTTTGTCACTGTAAATAGAAAATAAACCGCACCTTTTTGATTTTGAAAACCACAACCTCCGTTTGCTGGGCCTGTTTTGTGTGGGGAGCCCATCCCGGGGGTCACACACACCCGCTGCCGAGCTAACCCCCTCACAGTTGGTGGAGAACCAGTGGCAGTTTTTTTTAAGCCAGCATGGAGGAGATACTGAAACAGCTGGCTCTAGCAAATGCCAATCAACAGCAGACAAATGCAGGTTTGCAAAGGAGCCTTGCAGCCCAGCAGCAAGCTCATCAACAAGCCCAGCAGCAATCTGAGGCCCGCTTCATAGACCTGTTACAGAAGCAAGAGCAGAGACTACAACAAATGGAAGCAGTAATGCAGCAACGTCCGCAGACCAGTGAGGAAAGCCGTCCCACTAATACCGCGTCCTTTGGGGTGAGTCGTTTATTGACAAAAATGACTGGAGAGGATGATCCAGAGGTATTTTTGACCACATTTGAAAGGACTGCTGAAAGAGAAAAGTGGCCTGAGGAGCAGTGGGCTGGACTGGTGGCTCCTCTGTTAACTGGTGAATCGCAGAAGGCTTACTATGACCTAGAGCCTGACCAAGCAAAAGACTATGTGATGCTAAAAGCTGAAATATTGGCAAGGCTGGGTGTCACCCAGGCTGTCCGGGCTCAGCGTGTGCATAACTGGACTTTCCAGCTTGGAAAACCCCCCAGGTCTCAAATGTATGATCTCATTCACCTGAGCAGAAAGTGGCTACAGCCAGAGACTTTGTCCGCACCAAAGATTGTGGAACGTGTTGTAATGGATCGGTTTTTGAGAGCTCTTCCTACTGCCATCCAAAAGTGGGTAAGCCATGGAGACCCAGAGACGGCCGATGGTCTTGTGGATCGTGTGGAGAAATACTTGGCTACAGAGAACCTGACGGCCTCTTCCAGAGACACTCTGACTTTCCACCCTAAGACCAGACCATCCCCAGGGGCGGATAAGAGGATTCCAAGGGGTAAGGGTGGAGAGAGTGAGAGGGTGGGAGCTCTACCCCAAGTTTGGCGAGAACAGCCTGGGAAATCAGCGGCTCAAGAGGCGGCAAGAAGGATCGTTTGCTACCGCTGCCGGCAAGCGGGACATATTGCAGCCAATTGCCCGGTTGTGGAGGAACCCATGCAGTGTGACTTTCTGACGGGCAGACGTCAGTCGCTGTGTGCGACAGTCGCATGCACTGCCATTCGAGGAACTGAGAAACATTTATGCAAAATGTGTGTTAATGGTAGAAATGTTGTGGTATTGCTGGATTCAGGTAGCCTTGTGACCCTGATAAAGGCTGAGTTAGTTAAAACAGAGGTCTCTGGGAATAGCAAGGTAGCTGTTATTTGTGTGCATGGGGACACCCGAGAGTATCCAGTGACTACAGTGTGTTTCGAGACCCCCAAAGGTACCCTCTCTCATCCAGTGGGCTTAGTATCTCAGTTACCGTATGACGCCATTGTGGGAAGGGATTTTCCGAAGTTCTGGGAACTGTGGGATGATCCTGAGCCCCTCACTGGTGCCCCTATGTACCAGGAATGTGATAGCCAGAACTCCCCTGAGAGTGGTGAGGACTCTCCGGAATTTCCCTTATCAGTATTGGCAGGGGAGACTCAAGAAACTGGAGAGGAGCCCACCTCCTCAGACGAAAACCTACCGTCTGTGGAGTTTTCTGATCTTGAGGTTCACAGGGAAAACTTTGCCACAGAACAGTTGAAAGACCCCGCCCTAATAAAGGCACGGGAAAACGTAGTGAAAATAGATGGCGAGTTAGTGAACCCAGATAATACCTGCACTTACCCATACTTCAGCGTAGAGAAGGACCTACTGTATCGGGTGGCAAAAAGGGCAGAAGAAACCGTTGAGCAGCTTGTGGTGCCCAAACCTTACAGGAAGTTGGTGTTGGAGTTGGCCCATGGGCACATTCTTGGAGGTCATCTGGGGACAGAGAAAACCCGAGAGAGGGTATTACAGAGATTCTATTGGCCAGGGGTGATGAAGGACGTAGAAAATTATTGTTCCTCCTGCCCTGTGTGTCAGAGGTTGGCCCCGATGCCACATTTCCGTAGCCCGCTGGTCCCTCTACCCATCATTGAGGTCCCGTTTGAGAGGATCGCCATGGATTTGGTAGGTCCTATAATCAAGTCCGCTAGGGGGCACCAGTACATATTAGTTATAATGGACTATGCCACCCGTTATCCAGAAGCGATCCCTCTCCGAAATACCTCGGCCAAAACCATAGCCAAAGAGCTATCTCTTGTTTTTAGCCGGGTGGGTATTTGTAAAGAACTGCTTACGGACCAAGGTACACCCTTTATGTCCCGGGTTATGAAAGAGCTGTGTAAATTGTTCAAAGTGACGCAATTGCGTACGTCTGTGTATCACCCCCAAACCGATGGGCTGGTTGAAAGATTCAACAAAACCCTAAAACAAATGTTGAAGAAAGTGGTGGATAGAGATGGAAAGGATTGGGACTGTTTACTTCCTTATTTGATGTTTGCTATTAGGGAGGTGCCCCAATCCTCTACGGGATTCTCCCCCTTTGAATTACTGTATGGGAGACACCCAAGAGGGCTGTTGGATATTGCCAAGGAAACTTGGGAAAGTGAGAGTTCTCCCCACAGGAGTGTGATTGAGCATGTCGCCCTGATGCAAGATCGAATTGCACAGGTAATGCCCATCGTGAAGGAACATTTGGCCCAAGCGCAGTTGGCACAGCAGAGAGTGTACAACCGTGGAGCCAAGACCCGTACCTTTTCCCCGGGGGATAGGATATTGGTACTTGTCCCTACGGTTGAAAGTAAATTCCTTGCCAAATGGCAAGGCCCCTACGAGATAATGGAAAAAGTGAGCGAAGTGAATTACAAGGTCAGACAACCAGGAAGGCGAAAGCCCGAACAGATCTATCACGTTAATCTGTTGAAAGCCTGGAGGGATAGAGAGTCCCTAGTCGCAGACACTTGGTCACCAGCTCAAACTGGTTGCGTGATTCTTGAGGTTGGAATAGCAGCCACCTTGTCACAACCCCAACAACAGGAGGTTAAGGAGTTTGTGCTTCGCAACAAGGAGGTATTCTCTGAGCTGCCGGGACAAACATCTGGGGTAGAGCATGACATCATTACCCCGCCCGGTGAAAGGGTGAAGTTAAAACCCTATCGGATCCCAGAGGCTCGACGGGAGGCAATACGGGAGGAAGTACAGAAAATGCTGAACTTAGGGGTGATAGAGGAGTCCCGATTTTGTAACGATTTTCGTCAGTTGAACAAAGTTACAAAATTTGACACCTACCCCATGCCACGTATAGATGAGTTGATCGACCGGCTGGGAACAGCCCGATACATGACGACTCTTGACCTCACAAAAGGGTATTGGCAAATCCCCCTGGCCAAGTCGGCCAAAGAGAAAACCGCATTTGTAACCCCAGACGGGGCGTTCCAATATAAAAGAATGCCGTTCGGGTTACAGAATGCGCCGGCCACATTCCAGCGGAAAATGGACCAGATGCTGAGGCCCCATCGGAAGTATGCTGCGGCTTACCTGGATGACGTAATTGTCCATAGCACAGATTGGGCCTCACATCTGCCAAAAGTGCAAGCAGTCCTGGACTCTGTTCGGGAAGCGGGGTTTACGGCTAACCCCAAGAAGTGTACCATTGGGCAGGAGGAGGCCAAATATCTTGGGTACACCATTGGGAGGGGAGTAATAAAACCCCAACTCAACAAAGTCGAGGCCATCCAGAGTTGGCCACGTCCCAACAGCAAGAAGCAGGTACGAGCCTTTCTGGGAATCGCTGGGTATTATCGGCGATTCATTCCCCACTTTGCTTCTAAGGCTGTGCCCCTAACCAACCTGACGAAGGGGAAAGGGTCGGTCATGATTAAATGGACCCCCGAGGCTGAGGCAGCATTCCAATTCTTGAAACAAGCCTTATGTAGCCAGCCAGTGTTGTACTCACCCGACTTCTCTAAAGACTTTGTCGTACAAAGTGATGCGTCAGATGTGGGGTTAGGAGCAGTATTGTCCCAGGTCTGGAACGGGGAAGAGCACCCAGTCATTTACCTCAGCAGGAAGTTGAAGTCCCATGAGGTAAATTACGCCACCGTTGAAAAGGAGTGTTTAGCGGTGAAGTGGGCTCTAGATTCCCTTCGGTACTACCTGCTAGGTAGGCACTTTGACATGGTTACGGATCACGCTCCGTTAAAGTGGATGGCTCAAAACAAGGAAACAAATAGAAGAGTGAATAGGTGGTTCCTGGCCCTCCAGGAATTCAACTTCACAGTAAAGCATCGCCCTGGCGTTCAAATGGGGAATGTGGATGCTTTGTCTCGAGTACATGAATGCCTGATTGCTGGTGTTCCAACCCTGAGGTTAAAACAAGAGGGGGGGGTATGTGACAGCAGGAAGGTAAAGTCACCTGGTTGCATCCAGGGGGGTAGATATATTTCGCCCAGATTCAGGCTTTACGCCGACTTATACAACTAGGTGGAGAGTTGTATAAGGCTAGTGGGCTCATGGATGACTCATACCTCTAGGGAGAGGGCTGGGCGTCGTGCAGACAGGGAGTTGATGAGACCAGCTGAAGCTTGTCAGCTCATTTAGGCCTCTATAAGAACTCCCAGCTTCATTAGATGTTAGCTCATGCCTGGAACCAGACCTGTGTGGACTGTCTAGGGAGAGTGAACCCCTGTGCGGTGAGAAAAAGCCTGTGTGGCTATTTGCTTGGACATTTAAAACCAGGGACTTAGGGACTAGGACAGCACTAGGCTGATCCCAGTTGTTAGTTAGGAAACCTGTATGTTTAGTCAGAGGTCAACTTGACCAGGATTTATTTTGGTTATGTTTCTTTTGCTTTGCTGTGTTTTGTCACTGTAAATAGAAAATAAACCGCACCTTTTTGATTTTGAAAACCACAACCTCCGTTTGCTGGGCCTGTTTTGTGTGGGGAGCCCATCCCGGGGGTCACACACACCCGCTGCCGAGCTAACCCCCTCACAATATATATATATATATATATATATATATATATAGTGATACCCTCAGTTTAAGAGGGCTGCTTGTTTGATTTGGGCCTTGTAGTGCACCGCTGTCAACCCCTGGCAATAGGCTCTAACCTCTCGTGGCACAGTTAGGACAGGGGAAAAGTGGTATAACTGCAGGCGCGGGCTGGCAAGGGGGGAAGGGGGGAGATTTCCCCCCAGGCCGCCTACCTTATCATTAGAATGGCCGCAGCGCTGTCTGTTACTTTAACTTTTTTTTTTTTCGCCAGTGACGAGTCTCCTCTCTGCCTGACAGCAGCTGGATGAGCAGAGCAGAGCAGTGTATCAAGGAGGAGAAGGGACGCTCTGAATCTCAGGTCTGCACTCTGCACTAAAGTTTTTATTATGCTCTGTACTGTAGATGGAGGACGGAGGGGGAGAGTGTCTGGAAAGGAGGACAAGGTAGATGTCATATGAGTGATTGAGGGGTTAGGAGGATGTGCTGGGAGGGGGAAGGCAATGCTAGAACTTCAGTGTGGATTACATTTGAAATCTGGCAACCCCTCTCTTCCTTCCCAAAACACCCCTCCAGCACATATCCTACCCCCCTACCCATCCCCCTTGCACTGGCTCTTTTCTCTCACAAAGCGCCCTCCCCCCCAGAACATATCTGACCCCCCAAGCACATATGGGCACAGTGGCTGTATTTGATGTGGACAGTGGCTGCGTTTGATGGGGCACAGTGGCTGCATTTGATGGGGCACCGTGGCTGCATTTGATGGGGCACCGTGGCTGCGTTTGATGGGGCACCGTGGCTGCGTTTGATGGGGCACCATGGCTGCGTTTGATGGGGCACAGTGGCTGCGTTTGATGGGGCACAGTGGCTGCGTTTGATGGGGCACAGTGGCTGCGTTTGATGGCACGGTGGCTGCATTTGATGGGGACAGTGGCTGCATTTGATGGGCACAGTGGCTGCGTTTGATGGGCACAGTGGCTGCGTTTGATGGGCACAGTGGCTGCGTTTGATGGGGACAGTGGCTGCGTTTGATGGGGACAGTGGCTGCATTTGATGGGGGACAGTGGCTGAGTTTTATGGGGAAAGTGGCTGCATTTGATGGGGGACAGTGGCTGCATTTTATGGGGACAGTGGCTGCATTTGATGGGGGACAGTGGCTGCATTTGATGGGCACAGTGGCTGCATTTGATGGGGCACAGTGGCTGCATTTGATGGGGGACAGTGGCTGCGTTTTATGGGGGCAGTGGCTGCATTTGATGGGGGACAGTGGCTGCATTTGATGGGCACAGTGGCTGCATTTGATGGGGCACAGTGGCTGCATTTGATGGGGCACAGTGGCTGCATTTAATGGGGCACAGTGGCTGCATTTGATGGGGCACAGTGGCTGCATTTGATGGGGCACAGTGGCTGCATTTGATGGGGCACAGTGGCTGCATTTGATGGGGGACAGTGGCTGCATTTGATGGGGGACAGTGGCTGCATTTGATGGGGGACAGTGGCTGCATTTGATGGGGGACAGTGGCTGCATTTGATGGGGCACAGTGGCTGCATTTGATGTTTCTTTTTTTTCAAAATCAGTTTGTTTGCGCCCCCCCAAACAAATTTGATCACCGACCGCCACTGCCCCCCAGCACATATCTATCTCTCCCCACCCCCCTGCTAGCACTAGCCCTCTCCCCAGGACATATCTGACCCCTGCATTCCATGCAGAACACTCGCAATTCAGCCACGTGAACTGTTTGCTGCGGCGAGCTATGCGCCACATTACTACTCTCTTTCAGGCCACCAAAAGTGTCCCAGGTCTTTTACAATCTTATAGGGTATACCCCCCCCCCAAAAACAAATGCCGCTGCTAAAGTGTCGGGTTTTGCTTGAAGAAAAGATGGAAACCCTAGCAGGTCTGGGTTAAACAGTACTAAAAGGCGGTCGCTGACTGGCTGGCCTGCGCTGCACTCTAGGAGTTGTAATATTGCTGCACTGAAGTTCCTGGCAGTGGGAGCAAACTACAACTCCCACCTCCCAGGAGTCTCAGAGGCAACCAGCACGTCACACATGACCTGAGCAGTTGTGGGCTGGGACCAGGTGTTCTGTCATATTCTCCAACTCGTCAGATTCTCCAACAGAGTCTCCGGAGAGGCAGAGAAGACATGACTGGGATTCATCACCCCCCCCCCCCTCCTCTGAAGAGGCTGTGCAAGCAAAGTACCTAGCTGTAACACATACCCAGACCCTGACACGCCCCCAGCTGACCCCTCGCATCCCATGGACACTGATCAGGCTGTACTGATGATGGCACTGTCTGCATGGGTGAGGTGGCACTGATCAGGCTGCACAGATTATGGGCACTCTCTGCACTGGTGAGGCTGCACTGATGGGCACTCTCTGCACTGGTGAGGCTGCACTGATGGGCACTATCTGCACTGGTGAGGCTGCATGGGTGGGCACTGATGAGGCTGCACTGATGGGCACTGATCAGGCTGCACTGGTGAGGCTGCACTGGTGAGGCGGCACTGATGAGCACTGATCAGGCTGCACTGATGAGGCTACATTGATGGGCACCAATGATGGTAAGTTTAACCACTTCAGCCACGTAAGGATTTACCCGCTTCCTGACCAGGCCATTTTTTGCGATACTGCACTGCATTTCTTTAATTGACAATTGATGTGAGATGTTGTACCCAAACATAATTGACGTCCATTTTTTCCCACACATGGAGCTCTCTTTTATTGGTATTTGGTCACGGTTTTTATTTTTTGCGCTATAAACAAAAAAAGAGTGAAATTTTGAGAAAAAAAAAAAATATTTTTTAATTTTTGCTATAATAAATATCCCCCCCAAAAATATATTTCTTCATCAGTCTAGACCAATATGTATTTTTTTACTTATTTTTGGTAAAAAAATAAAAATAAAAAATAAATCGCAATAATTGTGCATGGATTGGTCTGCGCAAAAGTTAGTGTCTACAAAATCGGGAATAGATTTATGACATTTTTATTTTTTTCTAGTAATGGCAGTGATCAGCAATTTTTAGCAGGACTGTGACATTGCAGCGGACAGATTGGAAACTTGACACTTTTTTGGGACCATTGACATTTATACAGCGATCAGAGCTAAAAATACCCACTGATTTTTGTATAAATGTCACTGGCAGGGAAGAGGTTAAAGTGGTTGTAAACCCTGTTTTTTTTTTTAAACAACCTGCAAAACAAAGACATAATGAGCTAGTATGCATAGCATACTAGCTCATTATGAATCACTCACCTGAGATCGAAGCCCCTGCAGCGGTGCTCGGACACCTCCGCCGCGATGCCATCTTGCTCCCCTCTGCCTTCCGTGTATCGCCGCTCCGGCGCTGTTATTGGCCCAGGAGCGGCGATGACGTCACACGCATGTGCGCTCGGGCCGGCTAACTCCATTCAGAAATCCGGCTACTAAGCCGGCCCGCTAGTGCGCATGCGCGTGACGTCAGCGGTACTGGTTTTAAATGCAAATATCTCCTTAACCGTGTAGGTTAAGGAGATATTTCATGCACCTACAGGTAAGCCTTAATCTAGGCTTACCTGTAGGTGCATGTTGTGTAAGTGAGTTTACAACCACTTTAACACTAACACTAGGGGGCGATCAAGCGGTTAAGTGTTCCATAGGGAGGTGTTTCTAACTGGGGGGGGGGTGTAGTGACTGGGAGTAGAAAGATTGATGTTCCTGATCACTTGGAACAGCAGATCTCTCTCTAACTCCCCTGTCAGAACAGGGATGTCTGTTTACATTGACAGATCCCCCTTCTGTCTCTCTCAGGAGCAATCGCGGGTCACCGGCAGATATCGCGGCCGCTGGCCACACGCATCGGCTCCAGCGGCACGCCGTGTGCGCCGGGGAGCCAACCTGCTGCCGTATAACGACGATGGCTGATCACCAAGGTGTTAATGGGCCACTTGACTGGACTTGCCCCCCTGGCCTAAAGCTGCCAGCCCTCCCCTGTATAACTGTACTATATCTATACTGTTATATGGCACAACCCCTTGTCCCAGCGCAGTAATTGACACTAACAACCAAATTACTTAACTATAACTTTTTTACTATTACTATTTTTTACTATTTGTTAAAAGTATAAAAGGCAATTAGTATACAGTGTCTCATGCAGATCCCTGCAATATAGGTGTACACATAAAAAGGGTATAACATTCAGCATTGCAATGACAGTATAATAACCACGCTGCAGCTATCCTCCCTCATGAGCAAGAAAAATGGCGCCCAGCAATGTCCTATACTACCCAGTCAGGCCTGACTATAACTTGGGGTATAGTTTTTTGAAGAATCTTCGCTAGCAAAACTCGGTGGTGCACATAAAGAACAAACTGTAATCCAAAGGGATAGCGATGATCGCTAACTTGGTAAAGCTGGAGAGACTAATAAACTCAGTTCAGCAGACAGTCTCCCCAGAATATAAACTGTAATCACTGATGGGCCTAGGCAAAGTTAATAGGCAACAAAGTTAATCAGAGGCGGTTCTGAGCTGGCGCTCTCTCACCCTACCGGACTGATTCCTGTCCGGTACCTCCGCTACTGTGAGTTGCTTCACAGTGCCCATGATGCCCGGGTCTTCGGTCCTCCAGGAGATGGTGACACCTCAGGTGGATCGGATGCTCCGCAGGCTCCTCGGTGGAGCGGAAGGCTCTCTGGAACAAATGCAAGGCCCAGGCTTCAGGCCTTGCACGCACAGCAGGTCAGTGCAGGGATTCCCTTTTGCAGGGAGGGCGGCGTCCAAAGAGAAAGAGAGAGGCTCCTCCTCTCCCTTTTAAAGTCCACCCCAGCAGTCCTTGCACGGGGAAATGCACCCTGGGTGCCTCAAAGTGTGCTGGGAACTGTAGTCTGTGGGTGAAAACGATACCCCGCTACACACTCCCCCCACTTAGAATCTTTGGTCCCCAAAGACAGTATCAACAGTAGGAAAATACAAACTCATTAAAGGCTGCTAGAGAAGTTGGCAGGGGAAACTCCCACCAAAACGGGGAAGGGAGCTTGTCCTGCCCACAGGTCACATCAATGGGGTTGGCCTGCCTAACTGTGCCAGAAAGTGAGCTGGGGTTGCCCTCCACCAAATGCACAGTGGAGGGACCAGATGTTGGTATTGTCCTTCGAGCAGTGGTCACTGTATCCTCTGAACTTTCCCCCATCTGGGTATAGGTTAACTTCCGAGGAGGACGAATGGTTCTCTTGGCCCTCTGTTCTCTTGGAGTGACTGTCTCATCCGCCACAGGCTCTTCTTCTAGTGTAGGTACACTGGGTTCCAATAGTTCCGGTACATCCAGATCAGGTGCAGAAAGGTGCTGAGAGTAATCTTGATGATCAGCAGAAGGTGACCATGTGGCATCTTCCCACTCCTCAGTCAGAGGGCTAGACGGAACAAACTCAGTGGCTTCCACATTCAATGTACTATCCACAGTACCTTCAGAGGGTGGAAGATCTATAGACATAGGCTCAGGGGCCTGAGAGGGCCACAACCATCCAAGCTCTTCTTCTTCGCTCGGATCAGAGACATCCATTTCTTCAGACTGAGATACCTGAGACCGAGTGTTGGGCCTAGGTGTCTCCAAGCTTGAGGATGGTCCAGGGGAATCTTCTACAGGAGGTATCCGAACCGCTTCTGAAAGTGGAAGTAAGTGGTTTCTGTGCCATGTCTTCAGCGGCCCTATATTCCCTTCTGGCTTTAGCTGATATACCGGCAGGTCTGGTAACTTTTTACAGATCACATATGGTTCAGGTCTCCATCTGTCTGCTAGTTTATGTTTCCCTGGAACTCCTAGGTTTCGCAACAGCACTCTGTCTCCTGGCTGCAAGTCCTGGATTCAAACTTTGAGGTAAAAGTTCCTCTTGTTCCGGGCTCCTCTTTGCTCTGATGCCACTTGGGCCTGTTCAAAAGCTAGCTTCAAACTCTTCCTCAGTCTATCCACATATCCCTTATGTGAGGTGGCTGAAGTGTGATCCGTTGATATGCCGAATGCCAGATCCACAGGCAGTCTTGCTTCCCTGCCAAACATTAGGCGGTATGGAGAGTACCCTGTGGCATCGCTAGTGGTACTATTGTAAGCATGCACTATTGCTGCTATGTGCTTGCTCCAATGCTGCTTCTGCTCGCTACTCAGAGTCCCCAACATATTTAACAGAGTCCTGTTGAATCTCTCAGGCTGAGCATCACCCTGGGGGTGATAAGGGGTAGTACGGGTTTTCTTGATACCCAAAGAGTCCAGCAACTTCTTAATTAATCGACTCTCAAAGTCTCTCCCTTGGTCTGAGTGCAGGCGCTGTGGCAGCCCGTAATGCATAAAGTATTTTTCCACCAAGATTTTGGCTACGGTGGAGGCCTTCTGGTCTTTGGCTGGAAAGGCCTGAGCATAACGGGTGAAATGGTCGGTTATCACCAGAACATTTCCTTGTCCACTTAAGTCAGGTTCTAGACAGAGAAAGTCAATGCACACCAAGTCCAAAGGTCCCTGGCTCTGCAGATGGCCCATTGGGGCAGCTTGATGTGGCAGTGTCTTCCTCTGAATACAGCGAGCACAGGAGTGACAGTACTCTTCCACTTCAGCCCGCATGCAAGGCCAATAGAACCTATTCCTCACAAGCTGAAATGTTTGTTCGGCTCCCAAGTGACCATGATTATCATGTAAGGCAGCCAGAACAGTTCTTCTGTATTTCTCCGGCAGAAACAGCTGCCACTTCTCTTCTAGGTCATCAGAGGGGCCCCTTCGGTAGACCACCTCTTGATGCACCTGTAACTTGTCCCTGTCATGGATATGCACTAATGTCTGTCTGCCATCTTACCTTTTCCTCTTCATGTATTCATCTTAGAGGCTGGACTCCTTCACCTGGCTTCCTTTATAATCTCCTCCCAGCCTGACTCCACCCCAGGCCCTATCACAGAACACTATATTAACCTGTGCGCTGCAAGCCTGCCTTGCTGATCAACGTGTTTGTTTAAGCATTGTGTGTTTGGGTTCCTGCCTGCCGTGTGCTACGTCTGTCTCTCTGTTACGATATTGGCTTGTTCCTGACTATCCCTGCCTGCTTGTGACCCTTGACCGTTGGCTTGTCCTTCGTTTATCCTTGTCTGCTTGTGACCCCGACCTTGGCCTTTCCCCTCACTATTCTTGTATCCTGTGCTGCTGCTCCCCCTCTTTCCTCCTTACCCTACGAGGCATGAGCTAGGAGACTCTAGGGGTCGTGACCTGGACCTAGCTGCAGCGTAACATCCTCACCACTAGAGGCTCTGGAGAAGACCTGCTGGGTCTTAGACTCCGTGCCCTGGGGTATCTCGGCTCTAGCTTCCTGTGGATCCCGGTTGTGCTCCTCTGGTCCCGCTTTCCACAACCACTCAGTATCCTATCCGCAGCAGTCAGTCATAGGGTTCACTACCTTGTGGTGCACTCCTGACTACCTACGGCAGGGGTGTCCAAACTTTTTTCAAAGAGGGCCAGATTTGATAAAGTGAACATGTGTGAGGGCCGACCATTTTGCCTGACATTCTTTGAACCGTTAAAATTTGTTCTAAGTGTGTTCGTCCGAGCACTAATTTACTGCCCAGCAAGAATTCTCTTGCCTTTGTGACTGTGTGTGAGTAAAGAGGTCAGCTCTGTGTGTTATTTGGATATACCGTATTTATTGGCGTATAAAACGCACCTTCACTTTAAGAGGGAAGTTTCAGGAAAAAAAATTAAATTTTAAATAAAGGTCTGTGAAGCAGATCCTCACTCCATCACAGATTCCCCCCCCCATTACAGAGCCCACTCTATCACAGATCCCCCCATCAGACCCCACTCTTATCACAGACCCCACTCCATCACAGACCCCACTTCATCACAGATCCCCACTCCATCACAGATCCCCCCCCATCACAGACCCCACTCCATCACAGACCCCCCCATTACAGACCCCACTTCATGACAGATCCCCCTCCATCACAGACACCACTCCATCACAGACCCCCCCATTACAGACCCCACTTCATCACAGATCCCCCCCATTACAGACCCCACTCCATTACAGACCCCCCCCTTACAGACCCCATTTCATCACAGATCCCTACTCGATCACAGATTCCCCCCATCACAGAACCCCCCCATTACAGACCCCACTTCATCACAGATCCCCCCCCATTACAGACCCCACTCTATAAAAGATCCCCTCATCAGACCCCACTCCATCACAGACCCCCCCATTACAGATCCCCACTTCATCACAGATCCCCACTCCATCACAGATCCCCCCTATTACAGACCTCACTCCATCACAGATCCCCCCATCACAGACCCCACTCCATCACAGAACCTGCCCATTACAGACCCCACACCATTACAGACCCCCCCATTACAGACCCCACTTCACAGATCCCCCCATTACAGACCCCACTTCATCGCAGATCCCCCCCATTACAGACCCCACTCCATTACAGACCCCCCATTACAGACCCCATTTCATCACAGATCCTCACTCGATCACAGATTCCCCCCCATCACAGAACCCCCCACCCCCATTACAGACCCCACTTCATCACAGATCCCCCCCATTACAGACCCCACTCTATAAAAGATCACCTCATCAGACCCCACTCCATCACAGACCCCCCTATTACAGATCCCCACTTCATCACAGATCCCCACTCCATCACAGATCCCCCCATCACAGACCCCACTCCATCACAGAACCCCCCCCATTACAGACCCCACACCATTACAGATCCCCCATTACAGACCCCACTTCATCACAGATCCCCCCATTACAGACCCCACTTCATCACAGATCCCCAGCCCCCCATCACAGACCCAACTCCATTATAGACCCCACTTCATTACAGACTCCCTCCATCACAGTCCTCCCTCGATATTAGAGTCAGACTGTCCCTTTCATCAACGCAGAATTCCCCCTTCCTCCCCCTCCCCACACTGCCCTACCTTAATCACACAAGCCGGGAAGCACGCAGGCAGGTCCAGACAAAGGGCGGGACTTTTCAAATTAAAGGCGGGTGATTGGTTGCTGGGACTGCCCCACTGTCTAGCAACCAATCACCTGCTTTGTAACTTGAAAGTTCCCGTCCTTTGTCCGGACCTGCAGCGCTTCCAGGCTTGTGTGAATAAGGTGTGTGGGGAGGGGGAAGAAGGGGGAGTGATGCGATGATGTAAAGGAGAGACCTGCAACTATTTAGCGAGGCTGCGGGCCGCTACTGGGTCCGGATTCGACCCGCGATCCACCATTTAGTGATGCCTGATATATATATTTTGTGGCCCCGGTGCTGGGAGATCGCTGGGGGCCACAAAACATATATATGTCCAGATAACCAGGCGGGCCGTTCAAAACCGGAACGCGGGCCGCGATTGGCCAGCGGGCCGGACTTTGGACATACCTGACCTACGGTGTGCATCTGTCACCTGGCCACAGGTGACCTGACAGTTTGATCAGCCATGAACCCGGCTGACATGCCGCTCCCCGCAGATGATCCATTGCAGGGCATAGTTCGCAGACTTGAGACCCAGGAATCGAATCAGACTCAGGTGATGCGATTCCTCCAGGATCTGGCTTCTCGCTTCGAGCAGCTTCAGGCCTCCTTGGGAACCCCCGAATCCGCAACCTCAAGTACAACCATCGGCTGCACCTATCGCACCAGTCGCAGCCACACACTCACTAAAACTGCCAGCTCCGTTCCGTTTCTCTGGGGACTCCAAGGCCTGCAGGGGGTTTCTCAGCCAATGTACATTTCATTTTGAGCTTCAGCCTCAAAACTTCCTGTCTGATCGGGCTAAGGTAGCCTATATCATTTCCCTTCTCTCCGGTGAAGCTTTAGCCTTGGCTGCCCCCCTGTGGGAGAAGAATGATCCAGTGGTTTCCAGCCTGTCCGACTTCTTGAAGCTCTTTCGTAATATCTTCGAGGAGCCGGCTCGGGCTTCTTCAGCGGCTAGTGCTCTCTTACGTCTTCACCAAGAGTCTAGTTCAGTGGGACAATATGCTCTTCAGTCCCGTATCCACACAGCTGAATTGAGCTGGAACAATGAGGCCCTGGTCGCTACCTTTTTACATGGCCTCTCTGACCGAGTGAAAGACGAATTAGCGGGCAGAGCGATCCCCGTCGGTCTGGACGATGTAATTTCTTTGTGCAATCAGATCGACATTCGTTTTCAGGAGAGATCCCTAGAAAAGAGACGCCAGCGCTCCCTGGGCCCTAGCCAGTCTGAGCTCCCCTCCCTTCGTCCCGTGGAGCATCTTCTGCCTGCTGAGGAACCTATGCTGCTGGGCCGGACCAGACAAACCCTCGAAGAACATGCTAGGCGCAGAACCCTGGGCCTGTGCCTCTATTGTGGGGGCAAGGTTCATTTTCGTGACTCCTGCTCGCTTCGTCCGGGAAACGCTCGGGTCTAATACATTTGGAAGGTGGAGTATTGGACCCAGAAACATCACCTTCTTGCCTTCTCCTGCCGGTGTTCCTTCATGTAGGCCATTCCCCTCAATCAACCCTTGCATATCTGGATTCCGGGGCTGCCGGCAATTTTATGGATTGGAGAACTGCTTCTTCTATGAAGCTTACCCTTTCACCTCTCACTACCCCATTGGTAGTCTCAGCAATTGATGGCACCGTTCTCCCAGGGGGCCCTATTCGCTTCCAGGCGCTACCCATTAGGATGTCGGTAGGGATTCTCCACCAGGAGTGGATATCCTTTCTCATTCTACCCAAGGCCTCTACCCCCGTTGTATTGGGCCTTCCTTGGCTACAGCTTCACTCTCCACATGTGGACTGGGTCTCTGGGCAGGTCCTGGCCTGGGGTCCCTCATGTTTCTCGTCGTGTCTTCTCAAGGTGGCCTCCAAGGGGAGACTTCCGGTTGCTACTACTTCTGTTTCTTCTGATCTTCCCGCTGCATACAGCGATTACCGGGATGTGTTCTGTAAGAAATCAGCTGAGGTGCTTCCTCCCCACAGGTCTTTTGACTGTGCTATTGACCTTGTCCCTGGAGCAACTCTGCCCAGGGGTCGTACCTACCCTCTGTCCATCCCAGAGACCCAGGCCATGTCTGAGTATGCCGCAGAGAATCTGGAGAGAGGTTTCATCCGGAAATCCTCATCGCCTGCAGGGGCAGGGTTCTTTTTCGTTGCCAAAAAGGATGGTACCTTAAGACCCTGCATCGACTATCGAGGTCTAAACGCGGTTACTATTAAAAATCAATACCCCTTACCCTTAATATCTGAGCTATTCGACAGGTTGAAGGGTGCCTCCATTTTCACCAAGTTGGATCTCAGAGGCGCGTACAATCTCATTCGATTATGGGAGGGTGACGAATGGAAGACTGCATTCAACACTAGGGACGGGCATTACAAATACCTGGTGATGCCTTTTGGTTTGTGTAATGACCCAGCCGTGTTTCAAAACGTAGTCAATGAAATCTTCAGGGATCTGCTGTACCAGTTTGTTGTCATCTATCTGGATGACATTCTGATCTTTTCGGAAAATCTGCACGTCCACAGAAACCATGTCCGCACTGTACTTCAGCGTCTTAGAGAGAAAAATCTCTATGCCAAGCTGGAGAAATGTTCCTTTGAATGTTCTGAGGTTCAGTTTCTGGGGTGCTTTGTCTCATGTTTGGGTCTTCGTATGGATCCTGGGAAGGTCTTGGCTATTACCAACTGGCCTCTTCCTGCTAGCCTCAAGGCCACATAGCACTTTCTTGGCTTCACAAATTATTATAGGCAGTTCATAAGGAATTACTCTTCCATTGCCGCGCCTATTATCGCTTTGACCAAGAAGGGTGCGAATGCCAAAGATTGGCCTCCCGAAGCTGTTTCTGCATTCCACGACCTGAAACAGGTCTTTGTTTCTGAACCTCTCTTGAGGAGACCTAATCCTGGGGATGCATTTTTTATTGAAGTGGACGCTTCCTCAATGGGAGTGGGAGCTGTGCTTCTTCAATTCTTTGAGAAGAAACGTCAACCATGTGCGTTCTTCTCCAAAAAAAATTCTCAGGCAGAGAGGAATTATGCCATCGGTGATCGGGAACTTCTCGCAATTAAATTGACGTTAGAGGAGTGGCGTCATCTCTTGGAGGGTTCCCCTCACTCCATAACGATCTTTACTGATCATAAGAATTTACAGTATCTACAGAATGCTAAACGTCTGAATCCCAGACAGGCCAGGTGTAGTCTCTTCTTTGCCCGTTTTAATTTCACGATTACCTACAAACCTGGTTCCTGCAACGGTCGGGCGGATGCGCTCTCTAGGTCATTTGACACTTTGGACGAGGAGTCCGCCCCTGAACCTGAGCCAATCATTCCAACCTCGTGCATTGTTGCCCATTCTACCACCCTGGAGTCTAAAATTCCTCCTGGTAAGACCTTTGTCCCCACTGAGCTAAGAGCTAAGATCCTTCGTTTGGGACATGATTCCAAGGTGGCAGGTCATTCTGGATTCCTCCGATCCTTCTTACTCCTCAGTCGTCACTACTGGTGGCCTAATCTCCGCTCAGAGGTCAAAGACTACGTTAAGGCTTGTCATGTCTGTGCTCAGTCCAAATCCTCCACACAAGCTCATGCTGGTCTCCTCATGCCCTTGCCCATTCCTAAGGAGCCCTGGGCTCATATTGCCATGGATTTTATCACCGACCTACCACTGTCTGAGAATAATACGGTCATTTGGGTGGTAATCGATCGGTTCTCCAAGATGGCTCATTTTGTTCCTCTTCCTGGTCTTCCTTCTGCTCCTGCCTTGGTTCCCATTTTTATTCGAGAAATTTTCCGCCTCCATGGGGTTCCTTCTCATATTGTTTCTGACAGGGGTGTTCAATTTACGTCTCGTTTTTGGAGAGCCTTTTGCAAATCCCTCAATATTGTCTTGGATTTTTCCTCTTCCTACCACCCTCAATCCAATGGACAGACTGAGAGGGTTAATCAGGAGTTAGAGGTCTTTCTTCGCACCTTTGTGTCTTCTCATCATGACGATTGGTCCTCTCTACTCCCATGGGCAGAATTCTCTCATAACAATCATGTAAATACCAGTTCGCAGAAGACACCCTTTTTCACAGTTTATGGAAAACACACTCAACTTCCTCTTCCCATGACCTGTTCTCCAGATATTCCAGCTTTGGCTTAGGTTCATTAGTCTCTCAATTCTGTTTCTGGTGACGTTCATGATTCCCTCCGGGCAGCTGCTGAAAAATTCAAAGGCTTTGCCGACCGCCGCAGGCGTAAACCGCTTTCTCTTCAGCCAGGGGACAAAGTCTGTCTCTCCACCAGGAACATCAAGCTCCGAGTTCCTTCTCTGAAGTTTGCTCCACGATTCATTGGTCCATACACTGTAACTGCTAAACTGAATCCAGTTTGTTTCAAACTCCAGATTCCTAAGAGCCTTAAAATCACTAACTCCTTCCATGTTGCCCTTCTGAAGCCTTTAGTCATCAATAAATTCTCTCGTCCTCTCCCTACCGTGGCGCCTGTCTCTGAGGATAATCAGGAGTATGAGGTCAGTCAAATTCTGGACTCCCGACTCTGCAAAGGCGTTCTTCAGTACCTCATTCATTGGAAGGGGTTTGGTCCTGAGGAGAGGTCTTGGATCGCTGTATCTGAGGTCTTTGCACCTCGTCTGTTAAAGAAGTTTCATCTGAAGTTTCCCTCTAAACCCGGTCCCAGGCGGGGAAGGGGGAGGCCTCGTAAGAGGGAGGGTACTGTCATGGATATACACTAATGTCTGTCTGCCATCTTACCTTTTCCTCTTCATCTATTCATCTTAGAGGCTGGACTCCTTCACCTGGCTTCCTTTATAATCTCCTCCCAGCCTGACTCCACCCCAGGCCCTATCACAGAACACTATATTAACCTGTGCACTGCAAGCCTGCCTTGCTGATCAACATGTTTGTTTAAGCATTGTGTGTTTGGGTTCCTGCCTGCCGTGTGCTACGTCTGTCTCTCTGTTACGATATTGGCTTGTTCCTGACTATCCCTGTCTGCTTGTGACCCTTGACCTTCGGCTTGTCCTTCGTTTATCCTTGCCTGCTTGTGACCCCGACCTTGGCCTTTCCATTCACTATTCTTGTATCCTGTGCTGCTGCTCCCCCCTCTTTCCTCCTTACCCTACGAGGCGTGAGCTAGGAGACTCTAGGGGTCGCGACCTGGACCTAGCTGCAGCGTAACATCCTCACCACTAGAGGCTCTGGAGAAGACCTGCTGGGTCTTAGACTCCGCGCCCTGGGGTATCTCGGCTCTAGCTTCCTGTGGATCCCGGTTGTACTCCTCTGGTCCCGCTTTCCACAACCACTCAGTATCCTATCCGCAGCAGTCAGTCATAGGGTTCACTACCTTGTGGTGCACTCCTGACCCCCTATGGTGTGCATCTGTCATCTGGCCACAGGTGACCTGACAGTCCCATTCTTTGTGGACCAATCGGGCCACCTTTGAGTGGTCCTTCAGAAGTCTGCCTGGATCCTGGTCTTCCAATGTCTCCAATGCTAATCTTCCCCAGGGATCTTCCAACTGGTCTCTCCTTAGGTCCTTTTTGGACAGCTTTGGCAGGTCATCCTCTCCAACTTGGGTCACATTGCAGTAACACTTAGGCACCCCCACCACTGAAACACCGATCTCTTCAGCCCTTGACCCACCACTAGCTTGAAATTGTACTCCTTGACACAAGGCCCGTACCCCATCCGGGGTTACCTGGGTCCAATCTTCTGGATGGTGGGTGGGTGCGTGGGCTCTTCTGGACAATGCGTCTGCATCACGGTTTCCAGCTCCGGGCCTATACTTCAGGCTGAAGTTGAATCCGGCTAGGGCTGCTAACCAACGGTGACCAGTGGCATCCAGCTTGGCCGTGGTGAAGAGATAGGTGAGTGGATTATTGTCAGTCTTTACTGTGAAGTCAGCTCCATACAGGTAATCTCTGAGTTTATCCATGACTGCCCACTTTAGGGCCAGGAACTCCAACTTGTGGGTGGGGTAGTTCTTTTCTGCAGGTGCCAGACTTCTACTAAAGTAGGCAACTGGGCGCAACTGTCCTTCATATTCTTGATATAGCACCCCTCCTAGACCATCATGGCTGGCATCTACATGCAGTTCATATGGCTTTTTTGGATCAGCATAGGCCAGGACTGGTGCAGTGGTAAGACTCTTCTTTAACATTTGGAAGGCTTATTCGCACTCCCCTGTCCACTGGTCTTCCACGGACTCTCCAGGCTTCCTGGGGCCAGTATCATCTTCCGTCTTCAGTAGCTCATTCAGGGGTTTGGCAATTTTTGCAAACCCTTCCACAAATCTACGGTAGTAGGAGCAGAAGCCTAGGAAGGATCTGAGCTCGGTCACTGTAGTTGGTCTGGGCCAGGAGGTGACTGCATCCAGTTTATTAGGGTCTGTAGACACTCCTTCTGAAGATACTATGTGTCCCAGATAGTGGACCGAGGACTGGTAGAACTGGCAATTTTCTCTGGAGAGTTTTAGTCCCTCTTCACTGAGTCTCTTCAGGACTTTCTCCAATCTTTCTTCATGCTCCTCCAGAGTCTTCCCGAAGACAATGATGTCGTCTAGGTACACCAGGACTTCGATCAGATTCATGTCCCCAATGGTCTTCTCCATCAACCTCTGGAAAGTAGCGGGGGCTCCCGACAGGCTTTGGGGCATCCTATTGAATTCATAGAATCCCACTGGGGTGATGAAGGCCGTCTTCTCCTTATCTTCAGGGTGCATTGGGATTTGATAATACCCACTCTTCAGGTCCATGACACTGAACCACTTGGCCCCAGACAGACTCTGTAAGGCATCTTCTATCCTGGGGGTAGTGTACTGGTCGGGTATTGTCCTCCTGTTGAGAGTCCTGTAGTCTATGCAGAGTCTCAGCGACCCGTTTTTCTTCCTTACCACCACGATGGGGGAGGCATATGGACTTCTGGACTCTCAGATGACCCCTGTCCTCTTGAGCTCTGTCAACTGCTCACGCAAATCTTCCAAGTCAGCCAGTGGAACTCGTCGGACCCTCTCCCGAAAGGGTTTGTCTTCTTGAAGATGGATTTTATGGGTGGCACTCCTCGCACACCCCACATCAAACTCATCTTCTGAGAATATTCTTCTCCATCTAGTCAGCTGAGCCTTGTCTCTCTCCTTCCATTTCAGTGGCAAGGTGGTATCTTCAAGACAGAGCTCCTCCAGGGTGGCTTCTCCTTCTTTGGACTTTAATTCAGACAGGGTCACTGGGGTAGCAGGATTCACTTTGCCCAGTAGTACCCGGGCTGGGATCTTCACAGGAGAATTAGTGACATTTCTGGCACTCACTGGAATCTGGCCCTTCGCCTTCTTCAATGCCCTCAACGGGACCACTTCAGGGATCACTTCCAATCCTTGATGAGTGTTGAAGGGGTCTGGCTCCACGACCACAAAGGGACCCGGCTGCTCCCAGGAGAGTTTTACCGTAGCCTGAAGACAGGTCACCTCACCAGGCTGCAGTATCTTCTCTCTTCTAGACAGTCTCCAGACTCTTCCCACCCCCTCTTCTGAGGCCTTTTGCTCCAGGATCAACTTCTGGTAGACCTGTTGCAGCATGGGGTGAATCTTCTGTTTGGGAGAACTCCGCTCTTGCACTAACGGGGTCAGCAGTCTCCGGACCAAGTCAGTGTTGGTCGCTATCAACATGGACATCGTGTTGGCTCCTGGTGGGCGGGGGCAAACTACCGCCAGGGTGTCAAAAACTTCGGCCTTCCCGGTCACACCCCCACGTATAGCGATACCCTCAGTTTAAGAGGGCTGCTTGTTTGATTTGGGCCTTGTAGTGCACCGCTGTCAACCCCTGGCAATAGGCTCTAACCTCTCGTGGCACAGTTAGGACAGGGGAAAAGTGGTATAACTGTACTATATCTATACTGTTATATGGCACAACCCCTTGTCCCAGCGCAGTAATTGACACTGACAACCAAATTACTTAACCATAACTTTTTTACTATTGTTAAAAGTATAAAAGGCAATTAGTATACAGTGTCTCATGCAGATCCCTGCAATATAGGTGTTGTGAGGGGGTTAGCTCGGCAGCGGGTGTGTGTGACCCCCGGGATGGGCTCCCCACACAAAACAGGCCCAGCAAACGGAGGTTGTGGTTTTCAAAATCAAAAAGGTGCGGTTTATTTTCTATTTACAGTGACAAAACACAGCAAAGCAAAAGAAACATAACCAAAATAAATCCTGGTCAAGTTGACCTCTGACTAAACATACAGGTTTCCTAACTAACAACTGGGATCAGCCTAGTGCTGTCCTAGTCCCTAAGTCCCTGGTTTAGTAAAAGTCCAAACAAATAGCCACACAGGCTTTGCCTCACCGCACAGGGGTTCACTCTCCCTAGACAGTCCACACAGGTCTGGTTCCAGGCATGAGCTAACATCTAATGAAGCTGGGAGTTCTTATAGTGGCCTAAATGAGCTGACAAGGTTCAGCTGGTCTCCTCATCTCTGTCTGCACGACGCCCCACACTCTCCCTAGAGGTATGAGTCATCCATGAGCCCACTAGCCTTAGCTGGGCTTATACAACTCTCCACCTAGTTGTATAAGTCAGCGTAAAGCCTGAATCTGGGCGAAATATATCTACCCCCCTGGATGCAACCAGGTGACTTTACCTTCCTGCTGTCACATACCCCCCCCTCTTGTTTTAACCTCGGGGTTGGAACACCAGCAATCAGGCATTCATGTACTCGAGACAAAGCATCCACATTCCCCATTTGAACGCCAGGGCGATGCTTTACTGTGAAGTTGAATTCCTGGAGGGCCAGGAACCACCTATTCACTCTTCTATTTGTTTCCTTGTTTTGAGCCATCCACTTTAACGGAGCGTGATCCGTAACCATGTCAAAGTGCCTACCTAGCAGGTAGTACCGAAGGGAATCTAGAGACCACTTCACCGCTAAACACTCCTTTTCAACGGTGGCGTAATTTACCTCATGGGACTTCAATTTCCTGCTGAGGTAAATGACTGGGTGCTCTTCCCCGTTCCAGACCTGGGACAATACTGCTCCTAACCCCACATCTGACGCATCACTTTGTACGACAAAGTCTTTAGAGAAGTCGGGTGAGTACAACACTGGCTGGCTACATAAGGCTTGTTTCAAGAATTGGAATGCTGCCTCAGCCTCGGGGGTCCATTTAATCATGACCGACCCTTTCCCCT
The DNA here is from genome assembly GCA_029206835.1 of Rana muscosa. Lineage (NCBI taxonomy): Eukaryota > Metazoa > Chordata > Amphibia > Anura > Ranidae > Rana > Rana muscosa. The sequence continues at coordinate 236,348,659 of CM055127.1, read as the reverse complement.
TCGTCAGGTTGGTTAGGGGCACAGCCTTAGAAGCAAAGTGGGGAATGAATCGCCGATAATACCCAGCGATTCCCAGAAAGGCTCGTACCTGCTTCTTGCTGTTGGGACGTGGCCAACTCTGGATGGCCTCGACTTTGTTGAGTTGGGGTTTTATTACTCCCCTCCCAATGGTGTACCCAAGATATTTGGCCTCCTCCTGCCCAATGGTACACTTCTTGGGGTTAGCCGTAAACCCCGCTTCCCGAACAGAGTCCAGGACTGCTTGCACTTTTGGCAGATGTGAGGCCCAATCTGTGCTATGGACAATTACGTCATCCAGGTAAGCCGCAGCATACTTCCGATGGGGCCTCAGCATCTGGTCCATTTTCCGCTGGAATGTGGCCGGCGCATTCTGTAACCCGAACGACATTCTTTTATATTGGAACGCCCCGTCTGGGGTTACAAATGCGGTTTTCTCTTTGGCCGACTTGGCCAGGGGGATTTGCCAATACCCTTTTGTGAGGTCAAGAGTCGTCATGTATCGGGCTGTTCCCAGCCGGTCGATCAACTCATCTATACGTGGCATGGGGTAGGTGTCAAATTTTGTAACTTTGTTCAACTGACGAAAATCGTTACAAAATCGCCAGCTCCCATCCGGTTTAGGCACCAACACGATGGGACTAGACCAATCACTTTGGGACTCCTCTATCACCCCTAAGTTCAGCATTTTCTGTACTTCCTCCCGTATTGCCTCCCGTCGAGCCTCTGGGATCCGATAGGGTTTTAACTTCACCCTTTCACCGGGCGGGGTAATGATGTCATGCTCTACCCCAGATGTTTGTCCCGGCAGCTCAGAGAATACCTCCTTGTTGCGAAGCACAAACTCCTTAACCTCCTGTTGTTGGGGTTGTGACAAGGTGGCTGCTATTCCAACCTCAGGAATCACGCAACCAGTTTGAGCTGGTGACCAAGTGTCTGCGACTAGGGACTCTCTATCCCTCCAGGCTTTCAACAGATTAACGTGATAGATCTGTTCGGGCTTTCGCCTTCCTGGTTGTCTGACCTTGTAATTCACTTCGCTCACTTTTTCCATTATCTCGTAGGGGCCTTGCCATTTGGCAAGGAATTTACTTTCAACTAGGGATGAGCTTCGTGTTCGAGTCGAACATACGTTCGACTCGAACATTGGCTGTTCGATCGTTCGACGAAGATCGAACGATTTGGGCCGTTCGCGCCAAATTCGAGTGACGCGAACGGCCCACAATGCACTACGCCATCGCAGTGTCATCCAGGCGCTGTGATTGGCCAAGCATGCACTGTGACCCCGCATGCTTGGCCAATCACAGCGCCGGCAGCGAGGAGAGCAATGATTGGCCACAGGCAGGATGCCTGTGGCCAATTATTGCTGAGGGTGTTTAGTACACGCCCCACACTATAAAAGGCCGCCAGCACGGCGGCCTAGTGTAGTGTGTTCCGGAGCAGGGATAGAGTAGCATAGGCAGGGACAGTGACTGTTATTTCTTTCTTGCTTAACCTGGATTCCTTTAGTTTAGGGAAAGAGAAGGATAGGTAGGGAGAGTGTCAGTGTGTTTTGTGCTTCTGCTATAGTGTGCTTAAAAAAAAACATTTATTCTAGGGACAGAAAACTCTAGGTAGGGACAGTGTCAGTTTCTTTCACTCTGCAAGTCCTTGTTTCCAGGGACCTGGAAGGACAGTGAGTGAATTGTCCTTTTGCTATATTGTGATTAAAAAAAACATTTATTCTAGGGACAGAAAACTCTAGGTAGGGACAGTGTCAGTTTCTTTCACTCTGCAAGTCCTTGTTTCCAGGGACCTGGAAGGACAGTGAGTGAATTGTCCTTTTGCTATATTGTGATTAAAAAAAACATTTATTCTAGGGACAGAAAACTCTAGGTAGGGACAGTGTCAGTTTCTTTCACTCTGCAAGTCCTTGTTTCCAGGGACCTGGAAGGACAGTGAGTGAATTGTCCTTTTGCTATATTGTGATTAAAAAAAACATTTATTCTAGGGACAGAAAACTCTAGGTAGGGACAGTGTCAGTTTCTTTCACTCTGCAAGTCCTTGTTTCCAGGGACCTGGAAGGACAGTGAGTGAATTGTCCTTTTGCTATATTGTGATTAAAAAAAACATTTATTCTAGGGACAGAAAACTCTAGGTAGGGACAGTGTCAGTTTCTTTCACTCTGCAAGTCCTTGTTTCCAGGGACCTGGAAGGACAGTGAGTGAATTGTCCTTTTGCTATATTGTGATTAAAAAAAACATTTATTCTAGGGACAGAAAACTCTAGGTAGGGACAGTGTCAGTTTCTTTCACTCTGCAAGTCCTTGTTTCCAGGGACCTGGAAGGACAGTGAGTGAATTGTCCTTTTGCTATATTGTGATTAAAAAAAACATTTATTCTAGGGACAGAAAACTCTAGGTAGGGACAGTGTCAGTTTCTTTCACTCTGCAAGTCCTTGTTTCCAGGGACCTGGAAGGACAGTGAGTGAATTGTCCTTTTGCTATATTGTGATTAAAAAAAACATTTATTCTAGGGACAGAAAACTCTAGGTAGGGACAGTGTCAGTTTCTTTCACTCTGCAAGTCCTTGTTTCCAGGGACCTGGAAGGACAGTGAGTGAATTGTCCTTTTGCTATATTGTGATTAAAAAAAACATTTATTCTAGGGACAGAAAACTCTAGGTAGGGACAGTGTCAGTTTCTTTCACTCTGCAAGTCCTTGTTTCCAGGGACCTGGAAGGACAGTGAGTGAATTGTCCTTTTGCTATATTGTGATTAAAAAAAACATTTTTTTCTAGGGACAGAAAACTGTAGGTAGGGAGAGTATTTTTTTTCTTTCACTCTGCAAGTCCTTGTTTCCAGGGACCTGTAAGGACAGTGAGTTAATTGTCCTTGTGCTATATTGTGCTGAAAAAAACATTTATTCCAGGGACAGAAAACTCTAGGTAGGGACAGTGTCAGTTTCTTTCACTCTGCAAGTCCTTGTTTCCAGGGACCTGGAAGGACAGTGAGTGAATTGTCCTTTTGCTATATTGTGATTAAAAAAAACATTTTTTTCTAGGGACAGAAAACTGTAGGTAGGGAGAGTGTTTTTTTTCTTTCACTCTGCAAGTCCTTGTTTCCAGGGACCTGTAAGGACAGTGAGTTAATTTTCCTTGTGCTATATTGTGATTAAAAAAAACATTTATTCTAGGGACAGAAAACTCTAGGTAGGGACAGTGTCAGTTTCTTTCACTCTGCAAGTCCTTGTTTCCAGGGACCTGGAAGGACAGTGAGTGAATTGTCCTTTTGCTATATTGTGATTAAAAAAAACATTTATTCTAGGGACAGAAAACTCTAGGTAGGGACAGTGTCAGTTTCTTTCACTCTGCAAGTCCTTGTTTCCAGGGACCTGGAAGGACAGTGAGTGAATTGTCCTTTTGCTATATTGTGATTAAAAAAAACATTTATTCTAGGGACAGAAAACTCTAGGTAGGGACAGTGTCAGTTTCTTTCACTCTGCAAGTCCTTGTTTCCAGGGACCTGGAAGGACAGTGAGTGAATTGTCCTTTTGCTATATTGTGATTAAAAAAAACATTTTTTTCTAGGGACAGAAAACTGTAGGTAGGGAGAGTGTTTTTTTTCTTTCACTCTGCAAGTCCTTGTTTCCAGGGACCTGTAAGGACAGTGAGTTAATTGTCCTTGTGCTATATTGTGCTGAAAAAAACATTTATTCCAGGGACAGAAAACTCTAGGTAGGGACAGTGTCAGTTTCTTTCACTCTGCAAGTCCTTGTTTCCAGGGACCTGGAAGGACAGTGAGTGAATTGTCCTTTTGCTATATTGTGATTAAAAAAAACATTTTTTTCTAGGGACAGAAAACTGTAGGTAGGGAGAGTGTTTTTTTTCTTTCACTCTGCAAGTCCTTGTTTCCAGGGACCTGTAAGGACAGTGAGTTAATTTTCCTTGTGCTATATTGTGATTAAAAAAAACATTTATTCTAGGTACAGAAAACTCTAGGTAGGGACAGTGTCAGTTTCTTTCACTCTGCAAGTCCTTGTTTCCAGGGACCTGGAAGGACAGTGAGTGAATTGTCCTTTTGCTATATTGTGATTAAAAAAAACATTTATTCTAGGGACAGAAAACTCTAGGTAGGGACAGTGTCAGTTTCTTTCACTCTGCAAGTCCTTGTTTCCAGGGACCTGGAAGGACAGTGAGTGAATTGTCCTTTTGCTATATTGTGATTAAAAAAAACATTTATTCTAGGGACAGAAAACTCTAGGTAGGGACAGTGTCAGTTTCTTTCACTCTGCAAGTCCTTGTTTCCAGGGACCTGGAAGGACAGTGAGTGAATTGTCCTTTTGCTATATTGTGATTAAAAAAAACATTTTTTTCTAGGGACAGAAAACTGTAGGTAGGGAGAGTGTTTTTTTTCTTTCACTCTGCAAGTCCTTGTTTCCAGGGACCTGTAAGGACAGTGAGTTAATTTTCCTTGTGCTATATTGTGATTAAAAAAAACATTTTTTCTAGGGACAGAAAACTGTAGGTAGGGAGAGTGTTTTTTTTCTTTCACTCTGCAAGTCCTTGTTTCCAGGGACAGAGAAGGACACCTGAAGGTAGCCCTTATTGCTTTTTTCCCATCTCCCTGCAGGCCATCTATTAGAATGTCTGGAAGGCAAACAAGGAGAGGCAGACAGTCAGGAGGCAATAAAAGAGGGCAAGCAGGCTCTGTGTCTGGGGGCAACAGTGCTGGTCGTGGACGCGGTGCATTGTCATCAGCACATGGCCATGGGACACGCTTGTCCTTCTTTTCGGCAGCTGGACATGTTGAGCCACATCATGCCGAAGACTTGGTAGAGTGGATGACCAAGCCCTCCTCCTCCTCCTCATCCTCTCTCACCCAGGCTCAGGGTACTGGAAAAGCAGCTGCCAAAGCGTCGTCTTCCCTGGTATCAATGTCAGACAAATCATCAGTCACTCCTTCCCTAGACCCACCATGTCCTCCTCCTGAGGAGTCCCCCGAACTGTTTCAGCACAGTGTTGGGTACATGCTCCAGGAGGATGCCCAGCGTTTCGAAGGGTCTGATGATGAAACCCAGCTAGAGGAAGGCAGTAGCGTGAGAGCAGACAGAGGGGATGCTCAAGAAGGACACCAATCTGGCAGTCATGTTCCAGCAGCTGCAGCATACTGCCAGATTGGCTCCAGTGATGAGGAGGGAGGGGATGATGAGGTCAATGACTCCACGTGGGTGCCTAATAGGAGAGAGGAGGAGGAGGAGGATGAGGAGGAGGCACATCTCCAACGAGGCAGGATGCCCTTTGGTGGCCAGCGTAAGGGCAGTACACCGACGGAATCACACCGCAGAGCTCCGCCTGTGCAGGGCGCTGCCTCTGCCCGTCATTCAAAAAGTTCTTTGGTGTGGGCCTTTTTTGAGGCTAGTGCATCAGATCGCACAGCTGCTGTTTGCAACATATGTCTCAAGCGTATATCGCGTGGCCAAAACATCAGCCGCTTGGGTACCACATGCCTGACCAGACATATGTTGACCTGCCATGCAGCTCGTTGGCAAGCCTACCTCAAAGACCCACACCAAAGAACAAAGCGGACCTCTCCTTGCACCGCATCAGCTGGGATCTCCAACCCCACTATAACTTCAGTCCTCTCTGAAACATGCACTGAGAGGAATGAAGGTGTAGAATTAGGTGTGTCACAGCCAAGTACTTGCGCCCACTCTGCTAGCAGTACACCGACGTCCGATTCTAGCAGGCAAATTTCCCTGCCCCAGCTGCTGGACCGTCGAAAGAAGTTCACTCCCAGCCATCCACATGCCCAGCGGTTGAATGCTAGCTTGGCTAAATTGCTAGCGCTTCAACTGCTGCCTTTTCAGTTGGTAGACTCGGCCCCCTTCCGTGAGTTTGTGCAATGTGCGGTTCCTCAGTGGCAGGTTCCCAAACGCCACTTTTTCTCACGGAAGGCTATTCCGGCTCTCTACCGGCATGTGGAAGGCAATGTCTTGGCCTCGCTGGACAGGGCGGTCAGCGGTAAGGTGCATATTACCGCTGACTCATGGTCCAGCAGGCATGGACAGGGACGTTACCTTTCTTTCACGGCCCATTGGGTCACTCTTTTGGCAGCTGGGAAGGATTCAGGACAAGGTGCAGTAGTGTTGGAGGTTGTCCCACCGCCACGCCTCCAAAATGCTACTACTGGTTGTGACACACCTCTCTCCTCCACCCCCTCCTCTTCTTCTTCCTCCATGGCCTCTTCCTGTGGTTTGTCCTATGAACCAGCGGTGCTCCGTAGCCGTTCACGGGGCTACGCAAGTACGCAGGCAAAAAGATGCCATGCCGTGCTTGCGCTGGTGTGTTTGGGGGACAGAAGCCACACTGGGGCAGAGGTCCTGTCTGCTCTGCAGGGCCAGGCCGAGAGGTGGTTGACGCCACGCCAGCTTAAGCCAGGAATGGTGGTTTGCGACAATGGCACCAACCTCCTCTCCGCCCTCCGACAGGGACAACTGACCCATGTGCCCTGTGTGGCTCACGTCCTTAACCTGGTGGTGCAGCGGTTCTTGGGCAGGTACCCGGGCTTACAGGATGTCCTGAGGCAGGCCAGGAAAGTCTGTGTGCATTTCCGCAGATCTTATAATGCCAGTGCTCGCCTGGCTGAGCTGCAAAAGGAGTTGAACCTGCCCAAGAACCGCCTTATATGTGACATGCCCACCAGGTGGAACTCAACGTTGGCCATGCTGCAGCGGCTGCACACGCAGCAGAGGGCCATCAATGAGTACCTGTGCGACTACGGCACCAGGACAGGGTCAGGGGAGCTTGGTTTTTTTTCTCCACGCCAGTGGGGCATGATCAGGGATGCATGCACTGTCCTGGCACCATTTGAGGAGGCCACGAGGATGGTGAGCAGTGACAGTGCATGCATCAGTGACACTGTACCTCTTGTCCACCTGTTGGAGCACACGCTGCGTGGAATAATGGACAGGGCACTTGAGGCAGAACAGAGGCAGGAAGAGGAGGACTTCCTTGCCTCTCAAGGCCCCCTTTACCCAGACAGTGTTCCTTCTGTCCCACCCATCGCACAGGAAGAGGAGGAGGAGGAGGAGGAGGAGGAGGAGGATTGTGTCAGCATGGAGGTGGAGGCTGGCACTCAGCATCATCAGCAGCAGTCTTTTAGGGATGATTTACAGTCCCAAGAAACCAGTGGACTTGTACGTGGCTGGGAGGAGGTGGCTGCGGATCATGTCGTCCTTAGTGACCCAGAGGACTCCGGAGCGAATGCCTCAGCAAACCTACGCTGCATGGCCTCCCTGATCCTGCAAAGTCTGCGGAAGGATCCTCGTATTCTTCGGATCAAGGAGAGGGACCATTACTGGCTGGCCACTCTCCTTGATCCACGGTACAAGGGTAAGGTTGCGGACCTTATGTTACCGTCGCAGAGGGAGCAGAGGATGAGACAACTCCGGGAGGCCTTGCAGAAAGGTCTGTGCAACGCGTTCCCAGAGACTGGGAGGTTGCAAACTCCTGGTCCTGGACAACGAGTTGCTGAGGCTTCGGCCAGTCAAAGAAGGAGCGGTGGGGAAGGTGGCCGTCTGACCGATGCGTTCAGACAATTCTTTAGTCCGCAGCCCCAAAGTATGATTGGTTCCAGCAACCATCGCCAGCGTCTGATAAACATGGTGCAGGAATATCTAGGGGCAAGGTCAGACTTGGACACCTTCCCCACCGAAAATCCTCTGGCTTACTGGGTCTTGAGGATGGATCACTGGCCAGAGCTTGCACAGTATGCAATTGAGCTACTGGCCTGTCCTGCATCCAGCGTTCTTTCGGAACGCACATTCAGTGCTGCTGGAGGATTTGTCACGGATCACAGGGTGCGCCTGTCCACCGACTCGGTTGATCGACTGACTTTCATCAAGATGAACCAGTCTTGGATCACCACCAGCTACCACACACCTGATGCTGATATAACAGACTAATTGATTTTAAAATGTCACATCCCTTCAAGACTGATGCTGATGCTGAGTGCCTGTGCTGTTATGTTGACTGGCTATCCTCCTCCTCCGAGTCCTCAATGATACGATTGATGATGATAGCTTGGAAGATCATTTTTGTTTATGGGTGCCGCCACCAGTGCCTAACGCCCAATTTTTCAGCCCCTGTTTAACAGGGGCGTGTAATTACAATTTTTGAAGCAATACTTTGCAACAGGGCTCATTGCTGTGCTCCAAGTACAGTATCTGTGAGGAGTTGCAGTGTTGTGCCACCAGTGCCTAAGGCCCAATTTTTCAGCCCCTGTTTAACAGGGGCGTGTCATTACAATTTTTGAAGCAATACTTTGCAACAGGGCTCATTGCTGTGCTCCAAGTACAGTATCTGTGAGGGGTTGCAGTGTTGTGCCACCAGTGCCTAAGGCCCAATTTTTCAGCCCCTGTTCAACAGGGGCATGTAATTACAATTCTTGATCTAATAATTCACAGCAGGGCCCATTGCTGCACCCACCAAGAGTAACTGTCAGGGCTTACAGTGTTGTGGCACCAGCACCACCATCAAAGGCCCAATTTTTACTACCACTGTTCAACAATTATATGTAATTAAAATTCCTGATATAATAGTTGACAGCAGGGCGTTCCAGCACCAACCAAGAGTAACTGTGAGTGCTTACAGTGTTGTGCCAACACCAACAACTAAGGGGCCTATTTCTGCAGAGTATATACGGCAGGTCCCTACTTTCAAACATCCAACTTACAAACGACTCCTACTTGCAAACGCAAGAAGACAACAGGAAGTGAGAGGAAATCTACCACTAGGAAGGAAAATTCTCTCCTGTAAGAATAAATATGGGAGAAAGGTGTCTCCTCTGTACTGATGCTTTATCAGCAATCCTTGTTTCAAGAAAAACACCACATTTCAAAAACAGTTGTCATTGGGACGGAAAGTGAGGTGAAATGTTCTGAACAGGGGCACAGACAGCAAAACAAATGTTACAGGGGTGATAACCCTTACCTATGTTTTCCAAAAAGTTTAAAAATAGATTTTTGGGCTGGAGCTACACTTCAACAATGTACCTGTTCAAAATTACAAACAGATTCTACATAAGAACAAACCTACAGTCCCTGTCTTGTATGCACCGCCTGTATACGGCTGTTCAGAGTATATAGGGCCTTTTTTATTTTATGTGCGGGGTTCCCCTTAATATCCATACAAGACCCAAAGGGGCTGGTAATGGGCTGGGGTAGGGGGGGGGGGGTCGTGGGGTAGCTATGCCATTTTTCTTAAAGAATTTCATCCATATTACCGGGACCAGACATTACATTAAAGCCGCAAGCAGTTTTAAATGGCTTTTTTTTCCTTTAGAAGTGTCATTTTGTGCAGGGACAGTTCTAAACACGGGAAACACGTGGCACTTCACAGGCATACTTTAGACACCCCCCAGGTACGATATTTAAAGGAATATTTGACTTTTTTTTTTTCACTTTATGCATCATTAAAATGACTGCTCCCGAAAAACGACCGTTTTTAAAACTTCTTTTTGCATTGATACATGTCCCCTGGTGCAGAACCCGGGTTCCCAAACCCTTTTTAGGACAATAACATGCATAATAGTTGTTATAATTAGCACTTTAGAATTCGAACGTTCGCATCCATTGTATTTAATAGGGTTCTAATGTTCGTTCGAACTTCCGGTCCGTTCGCGGGTTCTGGTGCGAACCGAACCCGGGGGTGTTCGGCTCATCACTACTTTCAACCGTAGGGACAAGTACCAATATCCTATCCCCCGGGGAAAAGGTACGGGTCTTGGCTCCACGGTTGTACACTCTCTGCTGTGCCAACTGCGCTTGGGCCAAATGTTCCTTCACGATGGGCATTACCTGTGCAATTCGATCTTGCATCAGGGCGACATGCTCAATCACACTCCTGTGGGGAGAACTCTCACTTTCCCAAGTTTCCTTGGCAATATCCAACAGCCCTCTTGGGTGTCTCCCATACAGTAACTCAAAGGGGGAGAATCCCGTAGAGGATTGGGGCACCTCCCTAATAGCAAACATCAAATAAGGAAGTAAACAGTCCCAATCCTTTCCATCTCTATCCACCACTTTCTTCAACATTTGTTTTAGGGTTTTGTTGAATCTTTCAACCAGCCCATCGGTTTGGGGGTGATACACAGACGTACGCAATTGCGTCACTTTGAACAATTTACACAGCTCTTTCATAACCCGGGACATAAAGGGTGTACCTTGGTCCGTAAGCAGTTCTTTACAAATACCCACCCGGCTAAAAACAAGAGATAGCTCTTTGGCTATGGTTTTGGCCGAGGTATTTCGGAGAGGGATCGCTTCTGGATAACGGGTGGCATAGTCCATTATAACTAATATGTACTGGTGCCCCCTAGCGGACTTGATTATAGGACCTACCAAATCCATGGCGATCCTCTCAAACGGGACCTCAATGATGGGTAGAGGGACCAGCGGGCTACGGAAATGTGGCATCGGGGCCAACCTCTGACACACAGGGCAGGAGGAACAATAATTTTCTACGTCCTTCATCACCCCCGGCCAATAGAATCTCTGTAATACCCTCTCTCGGGTTTTCTCTGTCCCCAGATGACCTCCAAGAATGTGCCCATGGGCCAACTCCAACACCAACTTCCTGTAAGGTTTGGGCACCACAAGCTGCTCAACGGTTTCTTCTGCCCTTTTTGCCACCCGATACAGTAGGTCCTTCTCTACGCTGAAGTATGGGTAAGTGCAGGTATTATCTGGGTTCACTAACTCGCCATCTATTTTCACTACGTTTTCCCGTGCCTTTATTAGGGCGGGGTCTTTCAACTGTTCTGTGGCAAAGTTTTCCCTGTGAACCTCAAGATCAGAAAACTCCACAGACGGTAGGTTTTCGTCTGAGGAGGTGGGCTCCTCTCCAGTTTCTTGAGTCTCCCCTGCCAATACTGATAAGGGAAATTCCGGAGAGTCCTCACCACTCTCAGGGGAGTTCTGGCTATCACATTCCTGGTACATAGGGGCACCAGTGAGGGGCTCAGGATCATCCCACAGTTCCCAGAACTTCGGAAAATCCCTTCCCACAATGGCGTCATGCGGTAACTGAGATACTAAGCCCACTGGATGAGAGAGGGTACCTTTGGGGGTCTCGAAACACACTGTAGTCACTGGATACTCTCGGGTGTCCCCATGCACACAAATAACAGCTACCTTGCTATTCCCAGAGACCTCTGTTTTAACTAACTCAGCCTTTATCAGGGTCACAAGGCTACCTGAATCCAGCAATACCACAACATTTCTACCATTAACACACATTTTGCATAAATGTTTCTCAGTTCCTCGAATGGCAGTGCATGCGACTGTCGCACACAGCGACTGACGTCTGCCCGTCAGAAAGTCACACTGCATGGGTTCCTCCACAACCGGGCAATTGGCTGCAATATGTCCCGCTTGCCGGCAGCGGTAGCAAACGATCCTTCTTGCCGCCTCTTGAGCCGCTGATTTCCCAGGCTGTTCTCGCCAAACTTGGGGTAGAGCTCCCACCCTCTCACTCTCTCCACCCTCACCCCTTGGAATCCTCTTATCCGCCCCTGGGGATGGTCTGGTCTTAGGGTGGAAAGTCCGAGTGTCTCTGGAAGAGGCCGTCAGGTTCTCTGTAGCCAAGTATTTCTCCACACGATCCACAAGACCATCGGCCGTCTCTGGGTCTCCATGGCTTACCCACTTTTGGATGGCAGTAGGAAGAGCTCTCAAAAACCGATCCATTACAACACGTTCCACAATCTTTGGTGCGGACAAAGTCTCTGGCTGTAGCCACTTTCTGCTCAGGTGAATGAGATCATACATTTGAGACCTGGGGGGTTTTCCAAGCTGGAAAGTCCAGTTATGCACACGCTGAGCCCGGACAGCCTGGGTGACACCCAGCCTTGCCAATATTTCAGCTTTTAGCATCACATAGTCTTTTGCTTGGTTAGGCTCTAGGTCATAGTAAGCTTTCTGCGATTCACCAGTTAACAGAGGAGCCACCAGTCCAGCCCACTGCTCCTCAGGCCACTTTTCTCTTTCAGCGGTCCTTTCAAATGTGGTCAAAAATACCTCTGGATCATCCTCTCCAGTCATTTTTGTCAATAAACGACTCACCCCAAAGGACGCGGTATTAGTGGGACGGCTTTCCTCACTGGTCTGCGGACGTTGCTGCATTACTGCTTCCATCTGTTGTTGTAGTCTCTGCTCTTGCTTCTGCAACAGGTCTATGAAGCGGGCCTCAGATTGCTGCTGGGCTCGTTGCTGAGCCTCCAGACTCTGTTGCAAAGTTGCGTTTGTCTGCTGCTGGGCTGCAAGGCTCTGTTGTTGAGCTGCAAGGCTCTTTTGCAAACCTGCATTTGTCTGCTGTTGATTGGCATTTGCTAGAGCCAGCTGCTTCAGTATCTCCTCCATGCTGGCTTAAAAAAAAACTGCCACTGGTTCTCCACCAACTGTGAGGGGGTTAGCTCGGCAGCGGGTGTGTGTGACCCCCGGGATGGGCTCCCCACACAAAACAGGCCCAGCAAACGGAGGTTGTGGTTTTCAAAATCAAAAAGGTGCGGTTTATTTTCTATTTACAGTGACAAAACACAGCAAAGCAAAAGAAACATAACCAAAATAAATCCTGGTCAAGTTGACCTCTGACTAAACATACAGGTTTCCTAACTAACAACTGGGATCAGCCTAGTGCTGTCCTAGTCCCTAAGTCCCTGGTTTAGTAAAAGTCCAAACAAATAGCCACACAGGCTTTGCCTCACCGCACAGGGGTTCACTCTCCCTAGACAGTCCACACAGGTCTGGTTCCAGGCATGAGCTAACATCTAATGAAGCTGGGAGTTCTTATAGAGGCCTAAATGAGCTGACAAGGTTCAGCTGGTCTCCTCATCTCTGTCTGCACGACGCCCCACACTCTCCCTAGAGGTATGAGTCATCCATGAGCCCACTAGCCTTAGCTGGGCTTATACAACTCTCCACCTAGTTGTATAAGTCAGCGTAAAGCCTGAATCTGGGCGAAATATATCTACCCCCCTGGATGCAACCAGGTGACTTTACCTTCCTGCTGTCACAGTGTACACATAAAAAGGGTATAACATTCAGCAATGCAATGACCACGCTGCAGCTATCCTCCCTCATGAGCAAGAAAAATGGCGCCCAGCAATGTCCTATACTACCCAGTCAGGCCTGACTATAACTTGGGGTATAGTTTGTTGAAGAATCTTCGCTAGCAAAACTCGGTGGTGCACATAAAGAACAAATTGTAATCCAAAGGGATAGTGATGATCGCTAACTTGGTAAAGCTGGAGAGACTAATAAACTCAGTTCAGCAGACAGTCTCCCCAGAATATAACTGTAATCACTGATGGGCCTTGGCAAAGTTAACCACTTAAGCCCCGGACCATTTTGTAGCTAAAGGACCAGAGCTGTTTTCAGAATTTTGCACTGCGCTGCTTTAACTGTAAATTGTGCAGACATGCAATGTTGTACCGAAACAAAACTTGCGTCCTTTTCTTCCCACAAATAGAGCTTTCTTTTAATGGTATTTGATTGCCTCTGCGATTTTTATTTTTTGCGATATAAACAGAAAAAGACCGAAAATTTTGAAAAAAAAAGATATTTTCTACTTTTTGTTATAAGAAAAATCGAATAAACTCAATTTTAGTCATACATTTAGGCCAAAATTTATTCAGCCACATGTCTTTAGTAAAAAAAAGTCAATAAGCGTATATTTATTGGTTTGCGCAAAAGTTATAGCGTCTACAAACTAGGGTACATTTTCTGGAATTTACACAGCTTTTAATTTATGACTGCCTATCTCATTTCTTGAGGTGCTAAAATGGCAGGGCAGTACAAAACCCCCCCAAATGACCCCATTTTGGAAAGTAGACACCCCAAGGAAATTGCTGAGAGGCATGTTGAGCCCATTGAATATTTTTTTTTTGTCTCAAGTGATTGAATAATGACAAAAAAAAAAAAAAAAAATTACAAAAAGTTGTCACTAAATGATATATTGCTCACACATGCCATGGTTATATATGGAATTACACCCCAAAATACATTTTGCTGCTTCTCCTGAGTATAGGGATACCACATGTGTGGGACTTTTTGGGAGCCTAGCCGCGTACGGGCCCCCGAAAACCAAGCACCGCCTTCAGGATTTCTAAGGGCGCAAATTTTTGATTTCACTCCTCACTACCTATCACAGTTTCGAAGGCCATAAAATGCCAAAATAGCACAAAACCCCCCCAAATGACCCCATTTTAGAAAGTAGACACCCCAAGGAAATTGCTGAGAGGCCTGTTGAGCCCATTGAATATTTTTTTTTGTCCCAAGTGATTGAATAATGACAAAAAAAGAAAAAATTACAAAAAGTTGTCACTAAATGATATATTGCTCACACATGCCATGGTTATATATGGAATTACACCCCAAAATACATTTTGCTGCTTCTCCTGAGTATGGGGATACAACATGTGTGGGACTTTTTGGGAGCCTAGCCGCGTACGGGCCCCCGAAAACCAAGCACCGCCTTCAGGATTTCTAGGCACAAATTTTTGATTTCACTCCTCACTACCTATCACAGTTTCGAAGGCCATAAAATGCCAAAATAGCACAAAACCCCCCCAAATGACCCCATTTTGGAAAGTAGACACCCCAAGCTATTTGCTGAGAGGCATGGTGAGTATTTTACAGCTCTCATTTGTTTTTGAAAATGAAGAAAGAAAATATATATATATATATATATTTTTTTCAATTTTCAAAACTTTGTGACAAAAAGCGAGATCTGCAAAATACTCACCATACCTCTCAGCAAATAGCTTGGGGTGTCTACTTTCCAAAATGGGGTCATTTGGGGGGGTTTTGTGCCATCTGGGCATTCCATGGCCTCCGAAACTGTGATAGGCAGTGAGAAGTGAAATCAAAAATTTACACCCTTAGAAAGCCTGAAGGCGGTGCTTGGTTTTGGGGTCCCGTACGCGGCTAGGCTCCCAAAAAGTCTCACACATGTGGTATCCCCGTACTCAGGAGAAGCAACAGAATGTATTTTGGGGTGTAATTCCACATATGCCCATGGCATGTTTGAGCAATATATCATTTAGTGACAACTTTGTGCAAAAAAATAAAAAAAAATTGTCTTTTTTCCGCAACTTGTGTCAACATATAAAATATTCCATGGACTCGACATGCCTCTCAGTATATAGCTTGGGGTGTCTACTTTCCAAAATGGGGTCATTTGGGGGGGTTTTGAACTGTTCTGATATTTTATACACAACATTAGGAAGCTTACATCCACTCTTCTAACCACTTGAAGACAGCCCTTTTTGACACTTTTTGTTTACATGAAAACATATTTTTTTTTTGCATGAAAATTATGTTGAACCCCCAAACATATATATTTTTAAAGCAAAGGCCCTACAGATTAAAATGGTGGGTGTTGCATTTTTTTTTTCTACACAATATTTGCGCAGCGATTTTCAAACGCATTTTTTGGGGAAAAAATACACTTTTTTTTAATTTTAATGCACTAAAACACACTATATTGCCCAAATTTTTGATGAAATAAAAAAGATGATCTTAGGCCGAGTACATAGATACCAAACACGACATGCTTTAAAATTTCGCACAAACGCGCATTGACGACAAACTACATACATTTTTAAAAGCCTTTAAAAGCCTTTACAGGTTTCGCCGTTAGATTTACAGAGGAGGTCTACTGCTAAAATTACTGCCCTCGATCTGACCTTTGCGGTGATACCTCACATGCATGGTGCAATTGCTGTTTACATATGACGCAAGACCGACGCTTGCGTTCGCCATTGGGCAAGAGCAGGGCAGGACAGGGTTTTTTTTTTTTTTTTTTTTTTTTTTTTATTATTAATTTTGCTTTTTTACTTTATTTTTAAACTGTTGCTTCCATATTTTTTTTTTAATAATTTTTTTGTTATCTCAGGGAATGTAAATATCCCCTATGATAGCAATAGGTAGTGACAGGTACTCTTTTTTTGAAAAAACTGGGGTCTTCTAGACCCTAGATCTTTCCTCTGCCCTCAAGGCATCTGACCACACCAAGATCGGTGTGATAAAATGCTTTCCCAATTTCCCAATGGCGCTTTTTATATCCGGGGGGGGGGACATTCCCTCCCACTGCTTGTAAAAGCAGTCCAGAGGCTAATTTGCCACTAGGATTGCTTTTACATGAAAGCCGGCCGCTGGCTGAAAAGAATGATACCAAGATGATACCTAAACCCGCAGGCATCATTCTGGTATAAACATTCAAAGTCCAGCAACATACCAGTACGTTGCTGGTCCTTGTTGGACATGTATTGTAATCATTTTTTTTCATGCAGCCTGTTGGCTGAACGAAAAAAAAAGATTGATCGGTGGGTATGCCCACCATTAGAATACCGCCCTTCATCCACCCACTTCTAATGATGGGCATACATGCACCATTTATATATGCCGAAGCATGGGGGCATCTTCCCGCAAAAGTTATGCCGCGTACACATGGTTTTTAACTGTGGTGGTGAAATCACCTCCTACAGCACTGGAGTCGCAGGGATCAGGCCTGTCTCTGTGAACGCTGCAGTTATGTGTGTTGTGTTTTGTAAGTGACAGTGATCGATCGATACTGCACTTGGGTGGCCTGGGCTGGACGGAGGGGCAAAATGCAGGTGCTAGCAGGTATCTGGGCTGATCCCGCTAACACTGCGTTTTTGGGAACCCTAAACTGCTGGGGACGCTAGTATAGATCTGATCAGATCAGATATTGATCTGTTCAGATACTATACCACTAAGGGAGGTGCATGCTTCTCGCGTGGGTGTTAGCGCTACTGGCACTAACCTGACGCTGCCTGGGGTGTGACGCAGACCCTCTCTGACGCTAAAACCTAATTGATATCACCCGCCGGGCGATCAGGGGGTTAAACCTTTATTGGGTTATATACGGCGGGTGCCCTGACACTATAAAAAGCAAACTAACTAACCAGCGTCACCCGTAACACTTATATGGTGATTACTGGTGAAAGGGTTAACTAGGGGCAATTAGGGGGTTAAAACCTTTATTAGGTAATATATGGGGGTACCTGACGCTATATAAAAACCTGACGGCGAACCTAAAAAAAATTACTGGCTACCTATCGGCATCACCGACACTAAGACAGCGATCAGAAAAACGATCGCTTAGCGACAGTGGTGATAGGGGGTGAAAGGGTTACCTGGTGGACGATCAAGGGGGTTAAACCTTTATTAGATAATATATGGGGGTACCTGACGCTATAAAAACCTGCGGCGAACCTAAAAAAAATTACTGGCTACCGATCGGCATCACCGACACTAAGACAGCGATCAGAAAAACGATCGCTTAGCGACAGTGGTGATAGGGGGTGAAAGGGTTACCTGAGGGGCGATCAAGGGGGTTAAACCTTTATTAGATAATATATGGGGGTACCTGACGCTATAAAAACCTGCGGCGAACCTAATAAAAAATACTGGCTACCGATCGGCATCACCGACGCTAAGACAGCGATCAGAAAAATGATCGCTTAGCGACAGTGGTGATAGGGGGTGAAAGGGTTATCTGGGGGGCAATCAAGGGGGTTAAACCTTTATTAGGTAATATATGGGGGTACCCGACGCTATAAAAACCTGCGGCGAACCTAAAAAAAATAACTGGCTACCAATCGGCATCACCGACGCTAAGACAGCGATCATAAAAATGATCGCTTAGCGACAGTGGTGATAGGGGGTGAAAGGGTTACCTGGGGGTTAAACCTTTATTAGGGGGTGGGTTAGGGGGCTACACTGGACCTAAAACTAACTTTAGTGACACTTTTACAGTCACAAATGTCACTGATTGCAGTGATCAGTAAATAAATGGTCACTGCAATCAGTGACACTGTGACTGGGGGCTGGGGGGTGATCTGGGGGGTGATCTGGGGTGTCTGGGGGGGCCTGGGGGGGCGATTTATGTGCCTATGTGTCCTAGTGTCAGTGTAGTGTTTTGTGCACTAACCTGCATCTTCTCTTGTGCGGCGCTCGGTATATGTGAGCGCCGCAGGAGAGATGACATCACTTCCTCTGCCTGTGTAAACATTACACAGGCAGGGAAGCTTTCTCATTCGACGGGAGCGATCGCGAGGGGGTCCCCTCTTCCTGGATCGCTCCCGAAAACTTAACCACCGCTCACTGGGTGTACTAATATGGTACACCCATCATGCTCATATTATTCCATTATATGTAGTGTGTTCCAGACGGAGGCTTGGAAAACACATTGTGACTCCATTTTGGATGAACTAGGAAGTAATTAACAATCACATGGACGCCCAGGGGATGGCCTCCCAAACACAGGGGTCACATTGTCTATAAATTTGTGGAGGGCAGCAGTTGGGGCTAACCCCAGATGATGCATTTGGATGCGAAACGCGTCGGGAGACCCTACTGTTGCCACTAACTATTTGATGAAGCGCTGTTACATCTTTCTAAATGTAAGTGTTCTTACCTACATTAAATTACTCTTTTATACGGGATTACGCTATGTGCCTTTTTCTTTCCTTCCACTCTCCATAACTTACCTGAAATCAACACCCGGCCATTATTGGGCATTTTCTGCAAGTTCCATCGCCATTTGGATGCCAAAGATGTTTTCTCCACCCTCTGTATTGGATTGATGTCTGAGGTCCCTGTTTAATCACAGTTGGTGATTCGCTGTCCACAGTGGCTTACCCATGCTTGGTTGACCCTTTGAACGTAAGTTTTTTGGGGTCCACGCCTTTTGGTAAGCCTCTTCTACTATTGTATGGTGACGGTCACTCTGAAAGCACTTGTTTTGTGTCCAGTTTATTCTAGGAGCACCACCATTTTGATTTTGATTTTGATCTTCACCAATTCAACTTCACCAGCATTTATTGGGTTTACACTAAAGAACTTAGTTTTATTGTGACTCTCATATTATATTACTTACATCACTGAGGACTTTTTGGAATAATTTTCATTTCATTTCTTCACTGTGTCCTGTAAGATGTTTGTATAATTTAACATATGTGTCATTTTTGATGACTGCACTTCCAGTGCAGTCCTTATTTAGTTTTAGCGCTACACTATTTTTGTTTTGTTTGTTTTTCACCATTTTTCAATTGGTTGTGTGAGCGGCTTCACCATAAGGCAGCGCGGAATTTTTTGTATCCATTTCCCGTTAAGTGGTTAATAGGCAACAAAGTTAATCAGAGGCGGTTCTGAGCTGGCGCTCTCTCACCCGACCGGACCAGGGCCATCTTTTCCATTGGGCACGCTGGGCAGTTGCCCAGGGGCCACACTTGCCTGGGGGCCCCACCGGCTGCCCAGCGACCCCAGAAAAAAATGGTGGGAAGCGGCGGGTCAGAACTGTGCATGCGCAGTTTGCGGAAATCGCTGAGAAGATCCGATCCTCCACGAGTGCTGCCTCTGTCTGTCCGCTGATGATGACGTTAGCCACACCCGCCAGACTTAAAAAAAACAAAGCCGGAGGAGCTAAGGGTGAATGGACAGAGTAGAGTTGTCAGAGCAGACAGCACAGCAGGCTTGAAGCAGAGTGTGGCGGAGTCGGACCCCTGTCGGTAGTGCCGGTTTTCGTGAGCCTGTAACCTGCCCAGCCACCAGCCAGTACAGACACGGAGTGCCCTGGTCGGTGTCGTACGGTGAGTGGCTGTCTGGCTGACTGTGCAGCTTGCACAAAGAGATCGGGGGGAGGTCTGTTGCTCTGATGTAAGTGGGAACTCTGATGTAAAGAGAAAGCAGTGGACTCTGAGATAAGGTGGTCTCTGGTCACCAGAGCCCCCCTTACATCAGCGTTTCCCCTTACATCATGATCTGCAGCGTTCCCCTTTACAAAAGAGTTCCCTTGCACTGTAAGGGGGAATCCTGCAGACTCTGATGTAAGAGGAAACTCTGTGCTGGCTGGGTTATAGTAACCTAACCTTCATGTCAATGAAGAAATGTTTTTTTTTTACTTTTGTTTAACTTAAACACATTGCTAATAGCATGATCTATATGTTTATAGTTTAAATACTGACATTTGCACTGTTTGGCACTGAAAACGGTAATTTTAGGTACCTTTTTGCAGTGGCAGTAAAAAATGTGGTTCTGCCAGTAAATGTCATGATTTTTGTCAGTAAAAAATTCTCGTGCGTGATTGTGTAGACAGGGCCCCGGTGCACCGTATTGCCCGGGGGCCTATAATGCTCTTAAGATGACACTGGACCGGACCGATTCCTGTCCGGTACCTCCGCTACTGTGAGTCGCTTCACAGTGCCCACGATGCCCGGGTCTTCGGTCCTCCAGGAGATGGTGGCACCTCAGGTGAATCGGATGCTCCGCAGGCTCCTCGGTGGAGTGGAAGGCTCTCTGGAACAAATGCAAGGCCCAGGCTTCAGGCCTTGCACGCACAGCAGGTCAGTGCAGGGATTCCCTTTTGCAGGGAGGGCAGCATCCAAAGATTAAGAGAGAGGCTCCTCCTCTCCCTTTTAAAGTCCACCCCAGCAGTCCTTGCGCGGGGAAATGCACCCTGGGTGCCTCAAAGCGTGCTGGGAACTGCAGTCTGTGGGTGAAAACGATACCCCCGCTATATATATATATATATATATATATATATATATATATATATATATATTGGATAAGAGGTGTGTTTAAAAAGGCCTAATGTAACACACACTTAGCGCCAGTTCAAACCAGCAGTATACAGCAGTAGCACATAAAAATGAAAATAATAAAATATTTTTCTCAAAATATTCTAAAATACTAAGCTGCTGTTTAAAATAGAAAAATAAATGAAAATGAGGTAAACAATAAACCAAGTAGTAAGCTTGGTTATTAAAATTACACCAAACAGCGCTAAAATGTAAAAAACTCAAATAAGACTCGTGGTCAAACCCACTAGTAAAGTCCAAGACGTAGATATGTGGCAAAGTCAGTCCAGAAAAAAATTAGTGAGTAACAGCAATTGTCCATGTGAACACCTTCCTCCACCAGAGACATGTATTGCAATCCACCACGTGATGTAACTTTCCCCTTAGGGGTTCACACTCACCAGAAACACATAATAAATATGCCTTGTATGTAAAGTGGATACATCCGTTAATCTGTTATGGCTTGTCACTTCTTATCAAGGGTCACCAGAATGAAAATAGGCTCCACAGCAGGTCATAAAATAACAGAGAAATAACAGCAAATAGCGTAATCCTGTTTAATTAAAAGAACTGATTCCCATACATTTAGGAGACCCCTTTAACTAGCTACGTACAGTAATGCAGAATATAACAAGCATTGAGTGGCCCCAGAGGGCGCTATCACCGTATATGGCCGTCACTCGGAGCGTGTGTGTATCCTGCAGACACTTCCGATTCAGGAGATGGGCGGTGGAGCGCAACGATGGAGCGCACTCGTCACTTCCGGGTCGCGTGTTGTCGTAGTTACGCCCTGACGCGTTTCGTCATCTGACTTCGACAGAGGGCGTAACGTAACGACACACACGGGATCCTTAAATTACCATGCTCATAGAGTGACCGCCAATCAGCGTACCTGGCAACAGATGACAGGTGCTAGATGCTGCTGCCTCATAGGACGCTGACGGCGCCCTCATACAGTTTGAAGCACGGATGTAAACATTACAATATAATTCAATGGTAATGATAAATTAAAGATAAAAACAGGTATATAATTGCTATGAATTGATAAACCACATAAAAGGGATATAATGATAAAGAATATGTGCAATTAATCGATAAACTATTATGGCCATGCAACACAACCATACACATTATAGGGGATCATAACATAATCTCCCCCACAGAGAGAACTTGAAGGTGAACAATAATGTGGTGCATACTTTATCCCTTGTGGACAAACAGTACATTATATTTGTGAATATATCATATTTTTTGTATGTTGTATAGCCAACAATGCAAATGATATGGACTGGAAAACGCACATCTGAACAGTCCTATCACCAACATGTAGCTCATAGACTATTTGTAACCAATAGTGTTTGGTCATAATCTATATACTGATTATATAAAGTGCATAACAGCATAATAATAATAATAAAAAACAATATCATAAGAACAATATCAAAGCTGAATAAATTAATAAATTCAAATATTAAAAGATAAATTCATCTATGAGAGATAAATATCTTAAAAAATATCTAATAAAAAAAAATATATATATATATATATAAAGAGTCTAAAATATATATATATATATATAGATAGAGTACAATCACCTCAGATAAAACCCACATACCTAAAATTCATGTATATAAAATACAAGAATTATAAGTGTATATGTATATAGAAGACTGCCATCTGAGCATTTAAAATATACGATGCTAAAAACTTTATGTTAATAAAATCTGGAGACACCTCTACGTGTATATAACACAGTGTATGTGTATATCTGTGTATGTGTGTTTTGAACTGTGTATTTTGACAAAACACTAAAAATGTTATATAGTAAAAATATGGATCAGTAATCACTTATAAAACAATTAATATCTAGGTCAACATTCAACCCTTTCGGTGCCAGTGTGTCTATCAGGAAAATCCATTGGGTTTCACGTTTGGAGAGTTCTCGTACAAGATTTGATCCTCTCCAAAAAGGTTTGAGATGATCAATCCCCCAAAATTTTAGTCCTATAGGGTCCTGGTTATGATGGAGTTTAAAATGTAATGACACATTATGGTCTTTAAAACCTAGCTTTATGTTGGCTATATGCTCAGCAATCCGGATTCTCAAAAGTCTTTTAGTACGGCCTATATATATTAAGCCGCATGGACATTGAAGAGCATATACTACATATGCCGTGTTACACGTAATAAATTATTTTATCCTGAATTCCTTTTGATTTGAGGTGGATGTGAATCTATTTAATGCTCTTATTGGTGTTCTGACCTCTCTGCATGCCCGACACTTTCTACATGAATAAAGTCCATCCTGATCCCAGAAGGAGGGGGGTTTAGCCGGGGGGTCAATCACTTTTTTTACAATTTTATCAGCATAATTGAGTGATCTTCTATAGATGAAACCAGGGGTGTTTGGTAATGAGAGATGCAATATTCTGTCCATTAATAAAACATGCCAATGATTGGTGAAGATAGCTTCCACTTCCTTATATTGGGCATGGAAGCCAGACACAAAGCTCCATTCCTGGTTATTGGTGTTGAGAGTCTGTGTTGTTTCTACCAAGAGGTCTGTTCTGGGAACTCGGGCAACTTCTTCAATAATTTGATCAAGAATGTGTTCTTGGTATCCTTTCTCCTCGAATTTTTTCTTAATGATCAGGGACTGTGATTTATAATCAGAGATCTCAGTGCAATTCCTTCTTATTCTAGTCAGTTGGCCCTTGGGAATGTTTTTTAACCATAGGGGATGGTGGCCACTCTGCATGGGGAGGTAACTATTAGAATCTGTGGGTTTAAAATAAACTGAGGTACCTAGTTTATCTCCACATCTATATATGTTGACATCAAGAAAATGGATTCTGGTTTCACTGATTTCACAGGTGAGTTTAATATGGTTAGTGTTATCATTTAATTCATCCAAAAATGATTGTAGGGATGATAACGAACCGGACCAGACGAAGATGAGGTCGTCTATGTAGCGTTTATAGAGTAAAAGTGCATCTCTTTTGATCGCGAATATGAATTTGTCCTCCCATTCCCCCATAAAGAGGTTAGCGATGCTTGGGGCGAACTTAGCGCCCATCGCTACACCACGTTTTTGTAAATAAAAATTGTCATCAAACCAGAAATAATTGTGCCCCAAGCAAAAATCAAGCGCGTTTCTAAGAAAGATCTTATGGTTGTGTGTAATGTCATTCCTTTGACTCAAAGCCCAATTCAGGGCTAGGAGAGCATCATCATGCTGAATGATCGTATATAAGGAGGAGACGTCTGCCGTTACGAGATAAACTTCCTGTTTCCCTGTTAAATCTATTGTTTCTAGAAGTTGTAATAAATTTTTTGTATCTCTTAGATAGGCCTTGGTCATGATGACACTTTTCTGGAGAAACACGTCTAGATACTGTCCAACTCGTGCCGACACAGAACCTATTCCATTCACTATAGGTCTCCCTGGGGGTGAATGAACGTCCTTATGGATTTTCGGGAGAGTGTAGATCGTGGGTATCCTACTGCTGCTAGGGATCAAATATCTCCTTTCTTTATCTGTGAGTACCCACTTGGAGTATCCAGATTCAATAAGAATTTTTAGATCTAACTCATATAGATAAAGACACACAGAGAAAGAAAACCAAAAAATTCCACAGGGATATGGGGGATTTTCGCTCTAATGCTATTTATTTATGGCAACAGACTAAGGGTCCTGTTATGAGTGATTTAAATATGGAAGTGGCAAATGTTGATAATATCACAGATAGACCACAACCATCTAACACCCAGGACATACCTACAAGCAGTCAACAGAGAGCATTCATACCCCCACATCTCCCAGTAGGACAGTCCACCCCTATAAGGAACGGAGTCTATCAAGGAAGAGGAAGACCTCCTAGGGGTGGTCCTGCGAACTCACAACAACATATGTCTTACAATAACCAATATCAAGTACCTGTCTACAATAGGTATGATACATCTCAACAACATGAAGATAGAGAACGTTTTCAATCCCCGCGCCCTTTTTTAGGGCGGGGGAGAGGATGGCAGAGAAAGGGTCGAGGTTACCCACCACGCAGAGGGAGGCCCCCGATGCAGTCTCAGCCCACATCCGACCAAAGGGATCATCAATGGAGAGAACCACCGTGGTGGGAGAGAGAACAAACCCCATATCAAGATCACAGGAGAGGAGACCAAGAGGGTGTAGAGCCGGGAGAAGGCTCCAGAAAAAGAAAAAAGAGAGACAGGGAATAGGCGGGATCTTTAATTTAACAGATGTTCAACTAACGCATAAGGAATTAAATATTCTGCATCTTGGCCTGAAATGTGGTCTGAGAAGATCAGTCAATAAGTTTGACGTTTTCATTGATGTCCATAGATATGTAAGGAAATTGAATATTAAAAAACATTTTTTGAATAAAAATTTACAACCAACCACCAGTCTATCGTCAGTGCCAACGGATAGTGGACTTCGGATTAAATCACTCTTCAATCCACTCAATGCTGCTAATCAACAGGTTGATGTCTTCAAGGGTTTAGTTTTGCGAGATCTGGAAAGCTTGGTCCCCAAAAAAGATGTGAACCCACGCCATATACAGCAGGGGATCGAAATGCTTGAGAAACGGAAAGATTTGGTGATACGACCAGCGGATAAAGGAGGAGGAATTGTTTTAATGACAAAAGCTTTTTATCACCAACAACTATTGGAAATGTTGACTGAAGATGACACGTATAAAAAATTGGAGAGGGATCCTACTGCACAATATGAGTTAGATCTAAAAATTCTTATTGAATCTGGATACTCCAAGTGGGTACTCACAGATAAAGAAAGGAGATATTTGATCCCTAGCAGCAGTAGGATACCCACGATCTACACTCTCCCGAAAATCCATAAGGACGTTCATTCACCCCCAGGGAGACCTATAGTGAATGGAATAGGTTCTGTGTCGGCACGAGTTGGACAGTATCTAGACGTGTTTCTCCAGAAAAGTGTCATCATGACCAAGGCCTATCTAAGAGATACAAAAAATGTATTACAACTTCTAGAAACAATAGATTTAACAGGGAAACAGGAAGTTTATCTCGTAACGGCAGACGTCTCCTCCTTATATACGATCATTCAGCATGATGATGCTCTCCTAGCCCTGAATTGGGCTTTGAGTCAAAGGGATGACATCACACACAACCATAAGATCTTTCTTAGAAAGGCGCTTGATTTTTGCTTGGGGCACAATTATTTCTGGTTTGATGACAATTTTTATTTACAAAAACGTGGTGTAGCGATGGGCGCTAAGTTCGCCCCAAGCATCGCTAACCTCTTTATGGGGGAATGGGAGGACAAATTCATATTCGCGATCAAAAGAGATGCACTTTTACTCTATAAACGCTACATAGACGACCTCATCTTCGTCTGGTCCGGTTCGTTATCATCCCTACAATCATTTTTGGATGAATTAAATGATAACACTAACCATATTAAACTCACCTGTGAAATCAGTGAAACCAGAATCCATTTTCTTGATGTCAACATATATAGATGTGGAGATAAACTAGGTACCTCAGTTTATTTTAAACCCACAGATTCTAATAGTTACCTCCCCATGCAGAGTGGCCACCATCCCCTATGGTTAAAAAACATTCCCAAGGGCCAACTGACTAGAATAAGAAGGAATTGCACTGAGATCTCTGATTATAAATCACAGTCCCTGATCATTAAGAAAAAATTCGAGGAGAAAGGATACCAAGAACACATTCTTGATCAAATTATTGAAGAAGTTGCCCGAGTTCCCAGAACAGACCTCTTGGTAGAAACAACACAGACTCTCAACACCAATAACCAGGAATGGAGCTTTGTGTCTGGCTTCCATGCCCAATATAAGGAAGTGGAAGCTATCTTCACCAATCATTGGCATGTTTTATTAATGGACAGAATATTGCATCTCTCATTACCAAACACCCCTGGTTTCATCTATAGAAGATCACTCAATTATGCTGATAAAATTGTAAAAAAAGTGATTGACCCCCCGGCTAAACCCCCCTCCTTCTGGGATCAGGATGGATTTTATTCATGTAGAAAGTGTCGGGCATGCAGAGAGGTCAGAACACCAATAAGAGCATTAAATAGATTCACATCCACCTCAAATCAAAAGGAATTCAGGATAAAATAATTTATTACGTGTAACACGGCATATGTAGTATATGCTCTTCAATGTCCATGCGGCTTAATATATATAGGCCGTACTAAAAGACTTTTGAGAATCCGGATTGCTGAGCATATAGCCAACATAAAGCTAGGTTTTAAAGACCATAATGTGTCATTACATTTTAAACTCCATCATAACCAGGACCCTATAGGACTAAAATTTTGGGGGATTGATCATCTCAAACCTTTTTGGAGAGGATCAAATCTTGTACGAGAACTCTCCAAACGTGAAACCCAATGGATTTTCCTGATAGACACACTGGCACCGAAAGGGTTGAATGTTGACCTAGATATTAATTGTTTTATAAGTGATTACTGATCCATATTTTTACTATATAACATTTTTAGTGTTTTGTCAAAATACACAGTTCAAAACACACATACACAGATATACACATACACTGTGTTATATACACGTAGAGGTGTCTCCAGATTTTATTAACATAAAGTTTTTAGCATCGTATATTTTAAATGCTCAGATGGCAGTCTTCTATATACATATACACTTATAATTCTTGTATTTTATATACATGAATTTTAGGTATGTGGGTTTTATCTGAGGTGATTGTACTCTATCTATATATATATATATATATATATATTTTAGACTCTTTATATATATATATATTTTTTTTTTTTATTAGATATTTTTTAAGATATTTATCTCTCATAGATGAATTTATCTTTTAATATTTGAATTTATTAATTTATTCAGCTTTGATATTGTTCTTATGATATTGGTTTTTATTATTATTATTATGCTGTTATGCACTTTATATAATCAGTATATAGATTATGACCAAACACTATTGGTTACAAATAGTCTATGAGCTACATGTTGGTGATAGGACTGTTCAGATGTGCGTTTTCCAGTCCATATCATTTGCATTGTTGGCTATACAACATACAAAAAATATGATATATTCACAAATATAATGTACTGTTTGTCCACAAGGGATAAAGTATGCACCACATTATTGTTCACCTTCAAGTTCTCTCTGTGGGGGAGATTATGTTATGATCCCCTATAATGTGTATGGTTGTGTTGCATGGCCATAATAGTTTATCGATTAATTGCACATATTCTTTATCATTATATCCCTTTTATGTGGTTTATCAATTCATAGCAATTATATACCTGTTTTTATCTTTAATTTATCATTACCATTGAATTATATTGTAATGTTTACATCCGTGCTTCAAACTGTATGAGGGCGCCGTCAGCGTCCTATGAGGCAGCAGCATCTAGCACCTGTCATCTGTTGCCAGGTACGCTGATTGGCGGTCACTCTATGAGCATGGTAATTTAAGGATCCCGTGTGTGTCATTACGTTACGCCCTCTGTCGAAGTCAGATGACGAAACGCGTCAGGGCGTAACTACTACAACACGCGACCCGGAAGTGACGAGTGCGCTCCATCGTTGCGCTCCACCGCCCATCTCCTGAATCGGAAGTGTCTGCAGGATACACACACGCTCTGAGTGACGGCCATATACGGTGATAGCGCCCTCTGGGGCCACTCAATGCTTGTTATATTCTGCATTACTGTACGTAGCTAGTTAAAGGGGTCTCCTAAATGTATGGGAATCAGTTCTTTTAATTAAACAGGATTACGCTATTTGCTGTTATTTCTCTGTTATTTTATGACCTGCTGTGGAGCCTATTTTCATTCTGGTGACCCTTGTCATGGATATGCATTAATGTCTGTCTGCCATCTTACCTTCCTCCTCATGTGTTCATCTAGAGACCAGACCTCCTTCACCTGGCTTCCTTTATAATCTCCTCCCAGCCTGACTCCACCCCAGGCCCTATCACTGAACACTATATTAACCTGTGCACTGCAAGCCTGCTTTGCTGATCAACGTGTTTGTTAGGCATTGTGTGTTTGGGTTCCTGCCTGCCGTGTGCTACGTCTGTCTCTCTGTTACGTTATTGGCTTGTCCCCGACCATCCCTGTCTGCTCGTGACCCTTGACCTTCGGCTCGTTCTTCGTTATCCTTGTCTGCTTGTGGCCCCTGACCTTCGGCTTGTTATTCGGTTCTCTCTATCGTGTGCTGCTGCTTCCCCTTATCCTACGGGGCGTGAGCTAGGAAACTCCAGGGGCCGCGACCTGGTC
This sequence comes from Rana muscosa, assembly GCA_029206835.1. Taxonomy (NCBI): domain Eukaryota; kingdom Metazoa; phylum Chordata; class Amphibia; order Anura; family Ranidae; genus Rana; species Rana muscosa. The sequence goes on along the minus strand of CM055127.1, from coordinate 236,319,701 downwards.
CCAGCCTGCAGCGTAACATCCTCACCACTAGAGGCCCTGGAGAAGACCAGCTGGGTCTTAGACTCCGCGCCCTGGGGAATCTTGGCTCTCGCTTCCGTTGGGATCCCGGTTGTGCTCCTCTGGTCCCGCTTTCCACAACCACCCAGTTTCCTATCCACAGAAGCCAGCCATAGGGTTCACTACCTCGCGGTGCACTCCTGTCCCCCTACGGTGTGCATCTGTCACCTGGCCACAGGTGACCCTGACAGTTTGATCAGCCATGAACCCGGCTGACATCCCGCTTCCCGCGGATGATCCATTGCAGGGCATAGTTCGCAGACTTGAGACCCAGGAATCAAATCAGACCCAGGTGATGCGATTCCTCCAGGATCTGGCTTCTCGATTCGAGCAGCTTCAGGTCTCCTTGGGAACCCCGAATCCGCAACCCCAAGTACAACCAGCGGCTGTACCTATCGCACCAGTCGCAGCCTCACACTCACTAAGATTGCCAGCTCCGTTCCGTTTCTCTGGGGACTCCAAGGCCTGCAGGGGGTTTCTCAGCCAATGCACTATTCATTTTGAGCTTCAGCCTCAAAGCTTCCTATCTGACCGGGCTAAGGTAGCCTATATCATTTCCCTCCTCTCCGGTGAAGCTTTGGCCTGGGCTGCCCCCCTGTGGGAGAGGAACGATCCGGTGGTTTCCAGTCTGTCCGAATTCTTGAAGCTCTTTCGTAATATCTTCGAAGAGCCGGCTCGGGCTTCTTCAGCAGCTAGTGCTGTCTTACGTCTTCGCCAAGAATCTAGTTCAGTGGGGCAATATGCTCTTCAGTTCCGTATCCACACAGCTGAATTGAGCTGGAATAATGAGGCCCTGGTCGCTACCTTTTTACATGGCCTCTCTGACCGAGTGAAAGACGAATTAGCGGGAAGAGCCATTCCCGTCGGTCTGGACGATGTAATTTCATTATGCAACCAGATCGACATTCGTTTTCAAGAGAGGTCCTTAGAAAAAAGATGCCAGCACTCTCTGGGTCCTAGCCAGTCTGAGCTCCCCTCCCTTCATTCCGTGGAGCATCCTCTACCTGCTGAAGAACCTATGCAGCTGGGCCGGACCAGACTAACCCCCGAAGAACGTGCTAGGCGCAGAACTCTGGGCTTGTGCCTCTATTGTGGGGGCAAGGGTCATTTTCGTGACTCCTGCTCGCTTCGTCCGGGAAACGCTCGGGTCTAATACATTTGGAAGGTGGAGTATTGGACCCAGAAACATCACCTTCTCGCCTGCTCTTGCCGGTGTCCCTTCATGTAGGCACTTCTCCTCAGTCAACCCTTGCATACCTGGATTCCGGGGCTGCCGGCAATTTCATGGATTGGAGAACTGCTTCTTCTATGAAGCTTACCCTTTCACCTCTCACTACCCCATTGGTAGTCTCGGCAATTGATGGCACTGTTCTCCCAGGGGGCCCTATTCGCTTCCAGACGCTACCCATTAGGATGTCGGTAGGGATTCTCCACCAGGAGTGGATATCCTTTCTTATTCTACCCAAGGCCTCTACCCCAGTTGTATTGGGCCTCCCTTGGCTACAGCTCCACTCTCCACATGTGGACTGGGTCTCTGGGCAGATCCTGGCCTGGGGTTCCTCATGTTTCTCGTCGTGTCTTCTCAAGGTGACCCCCAAGGAGAGTCTTCCGGTTGCTGCCACTTCTGTTTCTTCTGATCTTCCCGCCGCATACAGCGATTACCGGGATGTGTTCTGTAAAAAATCAGCTGAGGTGCTTCCTCCCCACAGGTCTTTTGACTGTGCTATTGATCTTGTCCCCGGAGCAACTCTACCCAGGGGTCGTACCTACCCTCTGTCCATCCCAGAGACCCAGGCCATGTCGGAGTATGTAGCAGAGAATCTGGAGAGAGGGTTCATCCGGAAATCCTCATCGCCTGCAGGGGCAGGGTTCTTTTTTGTTGCCAAAAAGGATGGTACCTTAAGACCCTGCATCGATTATCGGGGTTTAAATGCGGTTACTATTAAAAATCGATACCCCTTACCCTTAATATCTGAGCTATTCGATAGGTTGAAGGGTGCCTCCATTTTCACCAAGTTGGATCTCAGAGGCGCGTACAATCTCATTCGAATACGGGAGGGTGACGAATGGAAGACTGCATTTAACACTAGAGACGGGCATTACGAATATCTGGTGATGCCTTTTGGTCTGTGTAATGCTCCAGCCGTGTTTCAAAACTTTGTCAATGAAATCTTCAGAGATCTGCTGTACCAGTTTGTTGTCATCTATCTGGATGACATTCTGATCTTTTCTGAAAATCTGCTCGTCCACAGAAACCATGTCCGCACTGTACTTCAACGTCTTAGAGAGAACAATCTCTATGCCAAGCTGGAGAAATGTTCCTTTGAATGTTCTGAGGTCCTGTTTTTGGGGTGCTTTGTCTCATGTTCGGGGCTTCGTATGGACCCTGGGAAGGTCTTGGCTATCACCAACTGGCCTCTTCCTGCTAGCCTCAAGGCCACACAGCGCTTTCTTGGCTTCACTAATTATTATAGGCAGTTCATAAGGAATTACTCTTCCATTGCCGCGCCTATTATCGCTTTGACCAAGAAGGGTGTGAATGCCAGAGACTGGCCTCCCGAAGCTGTCTCTGCATTTCACAACCTGAAACAGGCCTTTGTTTCTGGCCCCCTCTTGAGGAGACCAAATCCTGGGAATGCATTTTTTATTGAAGTGGACGCTTCCTCAATGGGGGTGGGAGCTGTGCTTCTTCAAATCTTTGAGAAGAGACGCCAACCATGTGCGTTCTTCTCCAAAAAATTTTCTCAGGCAGAGAGGAATTATGCCATCGGTGATCGGGAACTTCTCGCAATTAAATTGGCGTTAGAGGAGTGGCGTCATCTCTTGGAGGGTTCCCCTCACTCCATAACGATCTTTACCGATCACAAGAATTTACAGTATCTACAGAATGCTAAACGTCTGAATCCTAGACAGGCCAGGTGGAGTCTCTTCTTTGCCCGTTTTAATTTCACGATTACCTACAAACCTGGTTCCTGCAACGGTCGGGCTGATGCGCTCTCTAGGTCATTTGACACTTTGGACGAGGAGTCCGCCCCTGAACCTGAGCCGATCATTCCCACCTCATGCATTGTTGCCCACTCTACCACCCTGAAGTCTAAAATTCCGCCTGGTAAGACCTTTGTCCCCACTGAGCTAAGAGCTAAGATCCTTCGTTGGGGACATGATTCCAAGGTGGCAGGGCATTCTGGATTCCTCCGATCCTTCCTACTCATCAGTCGTCACTACTGGTGGCCTAATCTCCGCTCAGACGTCAAAGACTACGTTAAAGCTTGTCATGTCTGTGCTCAGTCCAAATCCTCCACACAAGCTCCTGCTGGTCTCCTCATGCCCTTGCCTATTCCTAAGGAACCCTGGGCCCATATTGCCATGGATTTTATCACCGATCTCCCACTGTCTGAGAATAATACAGTCATTTGGGTGGTAATCGATCGATTCTCCAAGATGGCTCATTTTGTTCCTCTTCCTGGTCTTCCTTCTGCCCCTGCCTTGGTTCCCATTTTCATTCGAGAAATTCTCCGCCTACATGGGGTCCCTTCTCATATTGTTTCCGACAGGGGAGTCCAATTCACGTCTCGTTTTTGGAGAGCCTTTTGCAAATCCCTCAATATTGTCTTGGATTTTTCTTCTTCTTACCATCCCCAATCCAATGGACAGACTGAGAGGGTTAATCAGGAGTTAGAGGTCTTTCTTCGCACCTTTGTGTCTTCTCACCATGACGATTGGTCCTCTCTACTCCCGTGGGCAGAATTCTCCCATAACAATCATGTGAATACCAGTTCGCAGAAGACACCCTTTTTCACAGTTTATGGAAAACACCCTCAACTTCCTCTTCCTATGATCTGTTCTCCAGACATTCCAGCTTTGGCTTCGGTTCAGGAGTCTCTCAATTCCGTTTGGGGTCACGTTCATGATTCCCTCCGGGCAGCTGCTGAAAAATTCAAAGGCTTTGCCGACCGCCGCAGGCGTAAACCGCCTTCTCTTCAGCCAGGGGACAAAGTCTGGCTCTCTACCAGGAACATCAAGCTCCGAGTTCCTTCTCTGAAGTTTGCTCCACGATTCATCGGTCCATACACGGTAACTGCTAAACTGAATCCGGTTTGTTTCAAACTCCAGATTCCTAAGAGCCTTAAAATCACTAACTCCTTTCATGTTGCTCTTCTAAAGCCTTTAGTCCTCAATAAATTCTCTCGTCCTCTTCCTACCGTGGCGCCTGTCTCGGAGGATAATCAGGAGTACGAGATCAGTCAAATTCTGGACTCCCGACTCTGTAAAGGCGTTCTTCAGTACCTCGTTCATTGGAAAGGGTTTGGTCCTGAGGAGAGGTCTTGGATCACTGCATCTGAGGTCTTTGCACCTCGTCTGTTAAAGGAGTTTCATCTGAAGTTTCCCTCTAAACCTGGGCCCAGGCGGGGAAGGGGGAGGCCTCGTAAGAGGGAGGGTACTGTCATGGATATGCATTAATGTCTGTCTGCCATCTTACCTTCCTCCTCATGTGTTCATCTAGAGACCAGACCTCCTTCACCTGGCTTCCTTTATAATCTCCTCCCAGCCTGACTCCACCCCAGGCCCTATCACTGAACACTATATTAACCTGTGCACTGCAAGCCTGCTTTGCTGATCAACGTGTTTGTTAGGCATTGTGTGTTTGGGTTCCTGCCTGCCGTGTGCTACGTCTGTCTCTCTGTTACGTTATTGGCTTGTCCCCGACCATCCCTGTCTGCTCGTGACCCTTGACCTTCGGCTCGTTCTTCGTTATCCTTGTCTGCTTGTGGCCCCTGACCTTCGGCTTGTTATTCGGTTCTCTCTATCGTGTGCTGCTGCTTCCCCTTATCCTACGGGGCGTGAGCTAGGAAACTCCAGGGGCCGCGACCTGGTCCCAGCCTGCAGCGTAACATCCTCACCACTAGAGGCCCTGGAGAAGACCAGCTGGGTCTTAGACTCCGCGCCCTGGGGAATCTTGGCTCTCGCTTCCGTTGGGATCCCGGTTGTGCTCCTCTGGTCCCGCTTTCCACAACCACCCAGTTTCCTATCCACAGAAGCCAGCCATAGGGTTCACTACCTCGCGGTGCACTCCTGTCCCCCTACGGTGTGCATCTGTCACCTGGCCACAGGTGACCCTGACAACCCTTGATAAGAAGTGACAAGCCATAACAGATTAACGGATGTATCCACTTTACATACAAGGCATATTTATTATGTGTTTCTGGTGAGTGTGAACCCCTAAGGGGAAAGTTACATCACGTGGTGGATTGCAATACATGTCTCTGGTGGAGGAAGGTGTTCACATGGACAATTGCTGTTACTCACTAATTTTTTTCTGGACTGACTTTGCCACATATCTACGTCTTGGACTTTACTAGTGGTTTTGACCACGAGTCTTATTTGAGTTTTTTAAATTTTAGCGCTGTTTGGTGTAATTTTAATAACCAAGCTTACTACTTGGTTTATTGTTTACCTCATTTTCATATATATATATATATATATATATACAATTAAAGAGAAGTGTCCAAAACCACTCTGCAAAACATGATTCTAAAGCCAGCTGTCGTAAAAAAGATAAGGGTTCCTTATTTGGTCTTTGCTGTTTAGTATTCGAAATGTTACTACAACAAAGCTCACTGATAACCATAAAAAAAATTCGGGGGAGGGTGGTCGTTAGGATTACGGAGAAATAAACCTAATTTAAATTTTAAATGATTTTTTTTACTTGATAGTTATGTATATTTGTTTCGATGAATGAATATACTTTTTAAAAATTATATATATATATATATATATATATATATATATATATGTAGCGGCCTTCACCCTCACCCCCTTCTTTATCGGTTATTCTGGCTCTGGTCTAGGGGTATCTTGGAGGGGAGAGCGAGGTGCGACACGGAACATGTCCTCTCGATTACAGCATGTAGAGGTGAAGGCCAGTATCTAGTTGTATTCGGGCCTGTGTATACGCTTAGAGCCAAGTCTGTTCTGCTGATAACCCCCTTTGCTCCCAGTAATTGGAGTACCACACACTGAAAAGGTCCAACACTTATTTATTCCATAACGGCAAACAAATAGTCCTTTGCGAGCAGACAGTTTGAGACCCATAGAACAGTTCAGTATTGGTGGAGAGTAGGTCAAGGCACAATCCTCAAAGAAAACGAAACCGTTGAGGTTTCACCAACGGTTGCTAAGCACAGTGGCTGTTAAATGGAATTTTTGGCTTCAGAGTCTCTTCCAGCGACTCTAGTGAACAGGAACTGTCAGGGGGAAGACATCCCTCCAAGGGAGTTACCAGAGGCCCCGCCGTCACCGGGTTAATGCTGTACCGGACTATCCGGAAGGGTTACACTCCCCGGCCTCCTCGCCTCAGATACGGGTCCCAACACCTTAGGGCCCCTCGGACTCCTCCACCCTCGCGGAACCCAGTCGAAGTTACTGGGCCCCAGGCTCCGGCAGTAGTACCTCACCCCAGGCTTAAGGTGCCTGGGATGGACTCCATCTCTCGCTCCGGCCAGGTCAAGGGAACCTGGGCCCGGAACTCCGGAACGCCAGCACCCAGGCTGAAGGTGCCTGGGTGCGGCCGCGTCCTCCAACTCTGAACCCAAGGTCAGGGCGTCTGCCCCTTTTATCTCCTCTCCCCCTGCGTCACAGCGGGTTCCCCGCCCCGCTGTACCAGCGCCAGGAAAATAACAAAAAGGGAGCAGTCTTGCAGAGCAGGTTCAACTCCAGCCCAGGGCGACAACGCCACCAGCAGGCCACAGGGAACCCTGCACCACCAGAGTCCTCCAAGAACCACAAAAAGTAATTCTCAGATTCCCTAGCAATTAGTACATCTGGGTTAAATAACCCAGATGCTCCCCCCCCCAATTTAAATACCCGCTACATATATATATATATATATATATATATATATATATATATATATACCGTATTTTTCGCTCCATAAGACGCACCTGACCATAAGACGCACCTAGATTTTAGAGGAGGAAAATATAAAAATAAAAAAACTTGAACCAAATGGTGTACTAAAATATTTAATAAAGTATAACAGAATAATATTTCTACACTAACAACTAATGTAAGGGGGCACCCTACACTGATCCCCAATTTAACTGGGACATTTACATGACCTCAATACAACAGGAGTATTTGCATATTTAGACATTTACACTGACCAATAATGTAAATGGTGTATTTACAGTAACCCCCTCCCACATCTCTCTACTAATCTCTGCATTCTTATCTCCCTCTCAGTACAACTCTGCCCCTCTAACTCATCTGCTAACCTCTGTCCCCCAAACCCCTCATCTTCTAACATCTGCACTCCAACCCTTCCTTCTCATTCAACTCTGCAGCCTCTGCACCTCAAACCCCCCTCTTTGATCCCCTCTACATGCCCCCTATATTCACCTGTATGCTGTTCACACCTTCTAGGTGGGCGGCATGCAGAGGTGCGGGCGTAATCAGCATATGAATCGCGGCGGCCGACCTCATTAACATAACAATGCCCGCGCGATTTACATATCAATGCCGATCCTGTGGGGGTTAAATACAGAACAATACCCTTTTGTTTCTCTCCCAGTAGCAGCTGAAAGCATTAGAGAAACAGGATCTAGCTGGGGCAGAGTGATGCATAGGGCATCGTTCTGCCGTCGAAACGATCCCCCTATCAGCGGCTCTCCTGATTAGTATTCGCTCCATAAGACGCACACACATTTCCCCCCGTTTTTTGGGGGATAAAAAGTGCGTCTTATGGAGCGAAAAATACGGTATATATATATATACACACACACACATACATAAACCAATATATATAATTTTTATTTTGACATAAATATTTTTTTCCATGCGTATCTCTCTCTATCTTAGTATTTTTTTTCTATCCCTATATCTCCTTCTCAGACACTCTTTTTTTTTTATTTATTTCATATCTGTATGTTGTACTCTTTGACAGTCTTTTAAAAAAAAATATATATATATTTTTTAAGCTATTACTCTACAAATTTTATAATATTTCTCTTTTTCTCTGCTAAACTGTCTATTTTCATATTTAATAAATTTTTTGCAGAAAATATATATATATATTTTTTTAGACATATTATAAAGGAAGACAGATTGATTATTTATAGACATTAGTAATAAACGTCTTTAAAATAGTGATGGTAAGTCAAATTTTAATTTAAAATTTAATTTATTTATTAAGATTAACAATTATATTTTTTAATTATTTGTCTAACTATATATTACAGGATAATTCGTCACTAACAGATTTAGTTACTGAGGGAACATCTTCCTGTACTAGTAATTCACGAACACCTGATGAAAGTGTAAGTTTTTAAAATAAAAATTGTTTATATATATGTAGCGGCCTCACTCTCTCTCCATCTTTATCGGTTACACACCAACTCATGTCTAGGGGTTCCTGGGTTGTGAGAGTGAGATGCGCCACGGCCCATGTCCTCCCCATTGTAGTAGGGAGGTGAAGGCCACTTACTGATGTTTCCTCGGGCCGGTGTGTTCTGTGAATGCACTGAGTCTGTAGTTGCAAGCTCACCAGCCTCCCCTTTGCTTCCAGTAACTGGAGTTCACACACCGGAGAAAGGTCCAACACTTGTTTATTTGACACTCCAATAGCAAAGCACAATAAACAGTTCTTTTGCAGCAAACTGGTTGGGACCTATAACCTTGCAAACGGTGGGGCGAGCAGATCGAGGCACTTCCTAAAGTTTAAGTTCTATGCCACTGTACTATGACCAGCGGCGCCTAAGCCAATCCGGCTGTTACAGAACAGGAAAGATGGGGTCTCTTCCAGCAACCCCTATGAACAGCAATGGAGCCCTCTTCGATACGCTGTGGCCCCTATCAGGGGGATGTGTCCTCCCAAGAGAGAGTTCCCAGAGGCCCACTGTCACCGGGTTGGTGCTGCTCCGGGTCTCCAGTGGGTAACCTCTCTGGCCTCCTCACCTCAGATACGAGTCCCTCCGCTCAGGGACCCTCGGACAGTCCACCCTAGCGGGACCCAGTCGAAGGTACTGGGCCCCAGGCCTCCTCGATAGTACCTCACCCCAGGCTAAAGGTGCCTGGGATGGACGCCAACATGACTCCGGACCAGGCCATGGGCACCTGGACCAGACTCCTGGATCTCCCGCACCCAGGCCTAAGGTGCCTGGGTGCGGACCGCAACCCTCCTCCTCCGAGGACCTCCTTCTCCGCAAGACCTCGTGGTAAGGGCGTCTCCCCCTTTTATCTCCTTCCATCAATGGCCCGGCGGGTTCCCCGCCCCAGCCATACCATCTCCGGGAAGGGACAAAACAGGGAGCACTGCAGGAGATGATTCTACCTGAAGCCTGTGGGTACCCCGCCACCCACAGGCAAAGGAGAATACTACATCCTCCAATCCTCCACGAAACAAAAAGGGGTCTGAACCCTAACACAATTATACACCTGGGTCACACTATTCCCCAGGTGTATCCCATCAATTTGAGGACCCCGCTACACATTCCCCCCTGTGATTGGACGCTGGTCCCCAGCGTCAGGTGCACACCCATGCCTCCCATAAAGTGGTGACATGGAGTAAAAACCCCTGAGGCAGTTCCTCTAAATTTTTCCCAAGTGCCAAGACCTGCTCAGGGAATGGGGAACATATAAAACAACTTATGTCATCAAACACTTTAAACATCTGCATAATCACAACCCCTCTCCCACACTGTCTAAGAGCCACCCACTCTCAATGATCTTGACTGACGATTCTCCTGCAGGGGAAAGAAAAAAACAACATCCTAACATAATTTTGTGTCATTGGGCATGAGTGGGCCCGTCAGCCGAGAGACCCACTCACTCCAACAAGCAAGGTGATGTGTGTGTGAAACATTTTCAAACATTTGTTGCGCAACACTGCCACCTGGTGACAACGCCGCGGTCATGACACTCAACGAGTCTTCGTTCTTCCAGCTTTTCCCTGCTCTGCCACTATTCCCAAATGTCCTTGCCTTTGGCACATGAAGAAAAGGGGAAACACAAAAAAAACACAACAGCCCCAAGTCTCCAATGAGAAAAGGAAAAGCCCAAATAAAAACAAAAGCAGGGCACAGTCCTGGGTGTCTGGGAATGGCTCTTCCAGAAAGTTCAAGTGCACAAAGGAAATAAACAGGAGTTCTTTTCTCCTATAAATAAAACTTTGGATCCGGCAGATACAGGGGTTTCAGGTGTTTGTCAAATGCCTTTATCGAATACTCGACATCTTCTCCTTCTCTTCTGCAATTGACTATCTTGTCAGCATGGATATGGCGCCCCAATTTCCATTCAGCTCTGCAGTCCTCAAACCTCTTAGACACTGCCGGCACACATTCCAGGTACCTGCGAGCATGAGGCACCTTCAACTTGTCCCACACAAACTCGTCATACCATCTTGCTCTCCAGACTTCCACCTCAAACAGCAAGTCCCGGGGCAGATACGGGTATTCCCACCCATATTCCCGAGCTACTTTGTGGCAAAACAGTCTCTGCAAGCGGGCCAAAGGTGGCATAGTGGCTTTCTCTCCAGTTCCAGGCAGCACAATAGCTTCCGGATGCCGAGGTGCCTTTACCAGCTCCCTGAAACTGACTTTCGGCGCTCTCAGAGAAGCGCGGGGTGTCCCCACAACCAAAGCAGGTGAGGTAACAGTAGATGAGGACACCGGTGGAGGGGTAGGTTCCCTCGTAAGCTGCGGGTCTTCCACCCGAGGTGTGCTGTCTCCTGTGTACATAGGTGTATCCCGTACCGCACGGGAAGCAAGAAGTGGCATTCTATCCCAGCCCTTGCGGCTGAACAGTTCGTCTATCTCGCCATCTTCTCCGCAGTCAGATAGCGACTCTAGGTCGGAGGTGTCATACATCTCCGCAGGCAGATATCTTCCGGTGGACACGGAATCATCCTCCCTGGGGGGCTCCACCTCCAATGGGCCCCCGACACCTCCAACCACCACCACAGTCCCAGCCCCTGGCTCACCTGACCCTTGTAGAGGACTGGGATGTCCGGGACTTCCTTCTCGACCGGCGCCATCCAGGCCAGGCAAGCAGCGGGGTGAAGCTCGACCACGTCCATAGGATGCCTGTACTAGGCCAACTTTCCTCTTCGGGGGTGGGAGCAGAGAACTTGTGGCGACCGAGGCAGCATCCTCGGATTTTTCTCTGTTGGGCAGTCCATCGCCCTGGTCAGCGCGCACGGGAACCTCGACAAAGGCCTTGATCTCCCCTTCCGGAGTAGCGGTACCCGTGAGGTGGTTGAGGCGAAGGGCCCGGGGCCTTGCTGTGGACGACTCGACCTCAAAAAGGAATTCTCTGCACTCCTCACATCGCCCGAATGGCTTCAGGGTGACCACCAGTCCCGAGCAGCCGGGACAGATCACACCGAGGGCCTCCGTGTCTCTGCAAGTGTACAGAGCCAACCGCCCTCGGGGCCTAAGTCTTATCCCCGTGTCTGTGATGGGGGCAGCAAAGGAAGTCATTCTCGTGGGGTGAGGAACCATAATCCACGGGGCACTTGAGGTCATCCCGACTATCTGCTGCTCCATCATGCACTGACCCCGCGCCGGAGTCTCCACGTGTATCCCCACACTTGGCCAGACTCCTCCCATGAGCTGTACATTTTCGCGGGCTTCCTCTTGACTCCGCCCACGAACGATGTCGCCATGGGGTGCCTCGTGGCGCAGTGCGTTAACAGTCCCCACGTGCAGTACGTCACACGGCTGGACCTCTCCCTTTTTCCGCTCCTCCGCATGGGCCTTTCCCGTGTTAGGGTCATTTCCACAACTCCGAGCAGGGACGCACTTTGGCCAGTAATATGGCCGATCTGCTCGGAACTCCTCTGGGCAGCAAAGTTCAAATGTAGACATTCTCAAGTCCATCTCTAGAACACACTCTATCCCGGACTCACGAGCCCCCACGTGTAGCGGCCTCACTCTCTCTCCATCTTTATCGGTTACACACCAACTCATGTCTAGGGGTTCCTGGGTTGTGAGAGTGAGATGCGCCACGGCCCATGTCCTCCCCATTGTAGTAGGGAGGTGAAGGCCACTTACTGATGTTTCCTCGGGCCGGTGTGTTCTGTGAATGCACTGAGTCTGTAGTTGCAAGCTCACCAGCCTCCCCTTTGCTTCCAGTAACTGGAGTTCACACACCGGAGAAAGGTCCAACACTTGTTTATTTGACACTCCAATAGCAAAGCACAATAAACAGTTCTTTTGCAGCAAACTGGTTGGGACCTATAACCTTGCCAACGGTGGGGCGAGCAGATCGAGGCACTTCCTAAAGTTTAAGTTCTATGCCACTGTACAATGACCAGCGGCGCCTAAGCCAATCCGGCTGTTACAGAACAGGAAAGATGGGGTCTCTTCCAGCAACCCCTATGAACAGCAATGGAGCCCTCTTCGATACGCTGTGGCCCCTATCAGGGGGATGTGTCCTCCCAAGAGAGTTCCCAGAGGCCCACTGTCACCGGGTTGGTGCTGCTCCGGGTCTCCAGTGGGTAACCTCTCCGGCCTCCTCACCTCAGATACGAGTCCCTCCGCTCAGGGACCCTCGGACAGTCCACCCTAGCGGGACCCAGTCGAAGGTACTGGGCCCCAGGCCTCCTCGATAGTACCTCACCCCAGGCTAAAGGTGCCTGGGATGGACGCCAACATGACTCCGGACCAGGCCATGGGCACCTGGACCAGACTCCTGGATCTCCCGCACCCAGGCCTAAGGTGCCTGGGTGCGGACCGCAACCCTCCTCCTCCGAGGACCTCCTTCTCCGCAAGACCTCGTGGTAAGGGCGTCTCCCCCTTTTATCTCCTTCCATCAACGGCCCGGCGGGTTCCCCGCCCCAGCCATACCATCTCCGGGAAGGGACAAAACAGGGAGCACTGCAGGAGATGATTCTACCTGAAGCCTGTGGGTACCCCGCCACCCACAGGCAAAGGAGAATACTACATCCTCCAATCCTCCACAAAACAAAAAGGGGTCTGAACCCTAACACAATTATACACCTGGGTCACACTATTCCCCAGGTGTATCCCATCAATTTGAGGACCCCGCTACATATATATATATATATATATATATATATATATATATATATATATAGTCATAGGCGTGCGCATCCTATTGCATTAGGTTTTGTACCCCAAACAGAAGCTCGAACACACGATACATATATATATCATAGGTGTGTGCACAGGGTGTGCCAGGTGTGCCCAGGCACACCCTAACCACCCTTTCCAGCACAGATTCCCCCTACTGCCCTTGCTCCCCCCCTTCCCCCTGCAGTGCTATCAGCTTCCCTCCTCTCCCGCCAGCTGTTGCTGCAAGGATGTTTTAGGATGAGTGGAGGAAGGGGGCGGTAAATATGTAATTGACCATCCCCTTCCCTTTCTGAATGAACATTGTGAGTGATTAGTAGTGTGTGCTTGAGCTTTGGTGTGCACACCCTAATGCAATAGGCTGCGCACACCTATGATATATATATATATATATGTATAACATAAACCAAAACACAGAACTCTGTGTACATAGGAATAGTGATCTGGTCCTTTATTTTCCCTGAATAGCAGGGAGAAAAAACAGTCAGACTAGTAAGTAAACGCAGCACACTTTTTAAAATCACAGTTAACCCCTTTATGGAAACACTTTGACAGCCAGTGTCATTAGTACAGTGTACAGTTGTGTCACTCTATTACTGTAATATCACTGTACTAGTGACATTAATGTCAGTTGGTGACCCTGCCAGCCACTGTCATTTAGTACCAGATTTCTCACAGAGGGGCACAGTCCCTCCTGACATTAGAGCATTGTACAGTGCACCCTGATATCAGAGCATTGTACAGTGCACCCTGATATCAGAACATTGCACAGGGCACCCTTACATCAGAACATTGCACAGGTCCCCCTTACACAAGAGCATGGCAAAGGTACCCATGACATCAGAGCATGACAAAGTATGACACAGTAGTGCCCCCTGACATCAGAGCATTTCACAGTGCCCCATGATATAAGAGCATGGCACCTTAGTGCCCTCTGACATCAGAACATTGCACAGGGCCCGCTTACATCAGAACATTTCACAAGTACCCCTTTCACCAGAGCATGGCACAGTCCCCCCTTAAATCAGAGCATGGCACAGTAGTGCCCCCTGACATCAGAACATTGTAAAGGTCCCGCTTTCACTAGAGCATGGCATCTCCATCCATACTGTAATGTCCACATCTCCCCCCCCCCCATACTGTAATGTCCACATCTCCACCCATACTGTAATGTCCACATCTCACCCCATACTGTAATGTCCACATTTTCCCTGTAATGTAGACATTTCCCCCGCATACTGTAATGTCCACATCTCCACCCCATACTGTAATGTCCAGATCTCCCCCGTAATGTCCACATCTCCCCCCCATACTGTAATATCCACATATCCCCCGTAATGTCCACATCTCCCCTCCCATACTGTAATATCCACATATCCCCCATACTGTAATGTCCACATCTCCCTCATACTGTAATGTCCACATCTCCCCCCCCATACTGTAATGTCCACAACTCCCCCGCATACTGTAATGTCCACATTTTCCCCTGTAATGTAGACATTTCCCCTGCATACTGTAATGTCCACATCTCCACCCCATACTGTAATATCCACATCTCCCCTTTAATGTCCACATCTCCCCGCATACTGTAATGTCAACATCTCACCCCATACTGTAATGTCCACATCTCCCCCCATAATGTAATGTCCACATTTTCCTCTGTAATGTCCACAACTCCCCCGCATACTGTAATGTCCACATCTCCCCCCCATACTGTAATGTCCACAACTCCCCCGCATACTTTAATGTCCACATTTTGCCATGTAATGTAGACATTTCCCCCGCATACTGTAATGTCCACATCTCCACCCATACTGTAATATCCACATCTCCCCCGTAATGTCCACATCTCCCCCCATAATGTAATGTCCACATCTCCCCCATACTGTAATGTCCACATCTCCCCCCATACTGTAATGTCCACATCTCCCCCCCATACTGTAATGTCCACAACTCTCCCGCATACTTTAATGTCCACATTTTGCCATGTAATGTAGACATTTCCCCCGCATACTGTAATGTCCACATCTCCACCCATACTGTAATATCCACATCTCCCCCGTAATGTCCACATCTCCCCCCATAATGTAATGTCCACATCTCCCCATACTGTAATGTCCACAACTCTCCCGCATACTGTAATGTACACATCTCCCCCCATACTGTAATGTCCACATTTTCCCCTGTAATGTAGACATTTCCCCTGCATACTGTAATGTCCACATCTCCCCCCCCCATACTGTAATGTCCACAACTCCCCCGCATACTTTAATGTCCACATTTTGCCATGTAATGTAGACATTTCCCCCGCATACTGTAATGTCCACATCTCCACCCATACTGTATGTAGCGGCCTCACCCCGACCTCTTTAACTAGGGGTATGTCGAGCGACAGAGTGAGGTGCGCCACGGCCCATGTCCTCCCCATGCATGTGGGTGAGGTGAAGGCCAATATCAATCTTTTCCTCGGGCCAAATGTGTGCTGGTTATGAGGGTCAGTCCTTCCGTGCCGGAATCTCCCTTTGCTCCCATCAACAGAGTCCATACACCCATCAAAGTCCAAACTCAGGTTTATTGCGTATCTCCACATACAGTCAAATGCAACGGCATGATACGATGGGGAAGCAGGTCGAGGCACTGTACAGGTTTTTAGTCCCTACACTCCCTGTGCTATGACCAGGGGTTGCAGGAGTCTTGATGAAAGCTCCTCCGCTGCGCTGTAGCCCATATCAGGGGAAGATGTCCTCCAAGGGAGTTACTGAAGGCCCATCCGTCACCGGGTTGACGCTACACCGGGTCTTCGGACGGGTGACCCCCCCCAGCCTCCTCACCTCAGATGCGGGTCCCCTCGCAAGGGGCGCCCTGGAGCAACTTCACCCTCGCGGGACCCAGTCGGAGTCACCGGGTCCCAGGCCTCCTTAATAGTACCTCACCCCAGGCTGAAGGTGCCCGGGATGGACTCCATCTTCGTTCCGGCCAGGCCTTGGGCGCCTAGGCCGGAACCTTGAACCGCCCGCACCCAGGCCTAAGGTGCCTGGGTGCGTGAAGGGATGATTTTCCCCCAAAAAACCTCGTGGCGAGGGCGTCTCCCCCTTTTATCTCCTCCCATCGACACCACGGCGGGTTCCCCGCCCCAGCCGTACCATCTCCAGGAAGGGACAAAGAAGGGTAGCACTGTGGTAGTGATTCTACCTCGAGCCAATAGGTACACTGACACCCACTGGTCAAAGAGAATATTACACCACCCAATCCTCCACGAATAAGAAAAAGGGGTCTAATCCCTGACATAATTACACACCTGGGTCTCTCTACCCCCAGGTGTATCCCACTAACTTTGAAGACCCCGCTACACACTCCCCCTGGTGATTTGACGCTGGTCCCCAGCGTCAGGTGCACACCCATGTCTCCCAAGGAGTGGTGACATGAAGTGGGCCCCAGAGGCTATCCCTCAAATTTTGGATACTGTATGTGCCAAGACCTGCTCAATAGAAAAGGAACTATAAAACATTAAAACTTTTGTATAAAACATCTGTCATGTACACATATACAATCCCTCCCGTCACTGTCTAAGAACCACCCCATACTCAGTAGTCTTGACCGACGAATCTCCTGCAGAAGGGAAACAAAAAAAACAACATCCTAACACTCTGTGTTAACTTGGCATGAGTGGGTCCGTCAGCCGAGAGACCCACTCACTCCAATAAGTAAGTAATGCATGTGTAACATTTTCAAACAACCGTTGCACAACACTGCCACCTGGTGACAGCGCTGCGGTAATGACACTTGGTTAGATCTTCATTCTTCCTGCTTTCCTACTCTAACTCTACCCCAAAAGTCTCTGCCTTTGGCACATGAAGAAAAGGGAGAAAAAAAAACAACAGCTCCCAAATCTCCAGTGAGTAAAAGAAAAACCCAAATCAAAACAAAAGTAGGGCACAGTTCTAGGCGTCTGGGAATGTCTCTTCCAGAAAGTTTCAATAGCAACAAGATAGGAGCTCACTTTTCCTATAAATAGAACCTTGGATCCGGCAGAAACAGGGGCTTCAGGCGCCCGTCAAACACTTCCACCGAATACTCGACATCCTCTCCATCTTTCCTGCAGATGAGCACCTTATCGGCATGAATATGGCGCCCAAGTCTCCAATCAGCTCTGCAGTCCTTGAACTTTTTAGACACAGGCGGCGAACACGACAGGTATCGCCTGGCATGGGGTACTTTAAGCTTCTCCCATACAAACTCGTCATACCACCTTGGTCGCAGGACCTCGACTTCATACAATAGGTCCCGAGGCAAGTAGGGGTACTCCCACCCATATTCACGGGCGACTCTCTGGGAGAAAAGTCTCTGCAACCTGGCTAGAGGCGGCATCACATCTCGCTCACCTTCTCCTGGCTGTACGATGGCCTCCGGGTGCCGAGGTACCTTCACCATCTCGGGTTTCTTTGTCTTTGGTGCCCGCAACGAAGCACGCTGCATCCCCACCATCAGAGCGGGTGATGTAGTTGAATGCGGAAAGTTGGTCGGAGGACTAGATTTCCTCGGGAACTCCGGGGCCTTCACCCGGAGCGTACTGTCTTCTATGGACATGGGGGAATCCTGCGGTTTACTCAGCACAGGTAGTGGGCGTCTGTCCCAGCCCTTCCGGTGAAACAGTTCGTCTATCTCTCCGTCATCCCCACAGTCTGACAATGACTCTAAGTCGGAGGTGTCATACATCTCAGCGGGAAGGTAGTCTCTAGTAGACGGAAGGCTACCCTCCCCTGCGGGCTCCACCGACTGTGGACCCCCGACACCTCCAACCAACACCACAGTCCCAGCCCCTGGCTCACCTGGACCTTCTGAAGAACTGGGATGTCCGGGACTCTCTTCTCTACCGGCGCCATCCAGGCCAGGCAAGCGGCGGGGTGAAGCTCGACCACGGCCATAAGATGCCTGTACCAGACCGACTTTCCTCTTCGGAGGTGGGAGCAGGGAGTCTGTAGTGACCGAAGCAGTGTCCTCGGATTTTTCTCTCTCAGTCTCTGGTTGGGCAGTCACTTCGCCCTGGTCAGCGCGCACGGGAAACTCCGCAAAGGCTTTGATCTCTCCCTCCGGAGTGGCGGTTCCTGTGATGCAGTTGAGGCGTAGGGCCCGGGGCCTTTCCGTGTGTGGTTCAACCTCAAAAAGGAACTCCTTGCATGCTTCGCATCGCCCGAATGGCTTTAGTTGGACCACCAGTCCCGAGCATCCGGGACAGATCACACCGAGGGCCTCTGTGTCTCTGCATGAATACAGAGCCAACTGTCCTCGGGGTCTAAACCTTATCCCCGTGTCTGTAATGGATGCAGCAAATGCAGTCATCTTGAAAGGATAAGGTACCGGCATCCATGGGGAGCCTGAGTTCGCTCCGACCACTTGCTGCTCCATCACACGCTGACCTCGCGCCGGAGTCTCCACGTGTATCTCCACACGTGGCCAGACTCCTCCCACGACTTGCACGTTTTCGCGGGCTTCCTTCAGTCTCCTCCCACGAATTGCGCAGTCATGGGGTGCCTCGTGGCGCAGTGCAGCAAAAGTCCCCACATGTAGTTCATCACACGGCTGGACTCCTCCCTCTTCCCGCTCTTTCTGCATGGGCCTCTCCCGGTTTTTCAGGGAAATTTCCACGACTTCGAGCACAGGGATGCACTTTGGCCAATCACATGGCCGACCTGCTCGGACCTCCTCCGGGCAGCAAAGTTCAAACACAGCCGTTCCAAACCTCAGGGTTAACACACATTTCATCCCGGACGAGCCCCCATGTGTAGCGGCCTCACCCCGACCTCTTTTACTAGGGGTATGTCGAGCGACAGAGTGAGGTGCGCCACGGCCCATGTCCTCCCCATGCATGTGGGTGAGGTGAAGGCCAATATCAATCTTTTCCTCGGGCCAAATGTGTGCTGGTTATGAGGGTCAGTCCTTCCGTGCCGGAATCTCCCTTTGCTCCCATCAACAGAGTCCATACACCCATCAAAGTCCAAACTCAGGTTTATTGCGTATCTCCACATACAGTCAAATGCAACGGCATGATACGATGGGGAAGCAGGTCGAGGCACTGTACAGGTTTTTAGTCCCTACACTCCCTGTGCTACACCAGGGGTTGCAGGAGTCTTGATGAAAGCTCCTCCGCTGCGCTGTAGCCCATATCAGGGGAAGATGTCCTCCAAGGGAGTTACTGAAGGCCCATCCGTCACCGGGTTGACGCTACACCGGGTCTTCGGACGGGTGACCCCCCCCAGCCTCCTCACCTCAGATGCGGGTCCCCTCGCAAGGGGCGCCCTGGAGCAACTTCACCCTCGCGGCATGATACGATGGGGAAGCAGGTCGAGGCACTGTACAGGTTTTTAGTCCCTACACTCCCTGTGCTATGACCAGGGGTTGCAGGAGTCTTGATGAAAGCTCCTCCGCTGCGCTGTAGCCCATATCAGGGGAAGATGTCCTCCAAGGGAGTTACTGAAGGCCCATCCGTCACCGGGTTGACGCTACACCGGGTCTTCGGACGGGTGACCCCCCCCCCCAGCCTCCTCACCTCAGATGCGGGTCCCCTCGCAAGGGGCGCCCTGGAGCAACTTCACCCTCGCGGGACCCAGTCTGAGTCACCGGGTCCCAGGCCTCCTTAATAGTACCTCACCCCAGGCTGAAGGTGCCCGGGATGGACTCCATCTTCGTTCCGGCCAGGCCTTGGGCGCCTAGGCCGGAACCTTGAACCGCCCGCACCCAGGCCTAAGGTGCCTGGGTGCGTGAAGGGATGATCTCCCCCCAAAAAACCTCGTGGCGAGGGCATCTCCCCCTTTTATCTCCTCCCATCGACACCACGGCGGGTTCCCCGCCCCAGCCGTACCATCTCCAGGAAGGGACAAAGAAGGGTAGCACTGTGGTAGTGATTCTACCTCGAGCCAATAGGTACACTGACACCCACTGGTCAAAGAGAATATTACACCACCCAATTCTCCACGAATAAGAAAAAGGGGTCTAATCCCTGACATAATTACACACCTGGGTCTCTCTACCCCCAGGTGTATCCCACTAACTTTGAAGACCCCGCTACATGTAATATCCACATCTCCCCCGTAATGTCCACATCTCCCCCCATAATGTAATGTCCACATCTCCCCCATACTGTAATGTCCACAACTCTCCCGCATACTGTAATGTCCACATCTCCCCCCATACTGTAATGTCCACATTTTCCCCTGTAATGTAGACATTTCCCCTGCATACTGTAATGTCCACATCTCCCCCGTAATGTCCACATCTCCCCCGCATACTGTAATGTCCACATCTCCCCCCCATACTGTAATATCTACATATCCCCCATACTGTAATATCCACATCTCCCCCCCATACTGTAATGTCCACAACTCCCCCGCATACTGTAATGTCCACATCTCACCCCATACTGTAATGTCCACATCTCCCCCCATACTGTAATGTCCACATTTTCCTCTGTAATATCCACAACTCCCCTGCATACTGTAATGTCCACATCTCCCCCCATACTGTAATGTCCATATCTCCCCCCATACTGTAATGTCCACATTTTCCCCTGTAATGTAGACATTTACTGTAATGTCCACATCTCCACCCCCATACTGTAATATCAACATCTCCCCCGTAATGTCCACATCTCCCCCCCATACTGTAATATCCACATCTCCCCCATACTGTAATGTCCACATCTCCCCCGTAATGTCCACATCTCCCCCCATAATGTAATGTCCACATCTCCCCCATACTGTAATGTCCACATCTCCCCCCATACTGTAATGTCCACATCTCCCCCCCATACTGTAATGTCCACAACTCTCCCGCATACTGTAATGTCCACATCTCCCCCCATACTGTAATGTCCACATTTTCCCCTGTAATGTAGACATTTCCCCTGCATACTGTAATGTCCACATCTCCCCCGTAATGTCCACATCTCCCCCGCATACTGTAATGTCCACATCTCCTCCCATACTGTAATATCTACATATCCCCCATACTGTAATATCCACATCTCCCCCCCATACTGTAATGTCCACAACTCCCCCGCATACTGTAATGTCCACATCTCACCCCATACTGTAATGTCCACATCTCCCCCCATACTGTAATGTCCACATTTTCCTCTGTAATATCCACAACTCCCCCGCATACTGTAATGTCCACATCTCCCCCCATACTGTAATGTCCATATCTCCCCCCATACTGTAATGTCCACATTTTCCCCTGTAATGTAGACATTTACTGTAATGTCCACATCTCCACCCATACTGTAATATCAACATCTCCCCCGTAATGTCCACATCTCCCCCCCATACTGTAATATCCACATATCCCCCATACAGTAATGTCCACATCTCCCCCATACTGTAATGTCCACAACTCTCCCGCATACTGTAATGTCCACATCTCCCCCCATACTGTAATGTCCACATCTCCCCCCCATACTGTAATGTCCACAACTCCCCCGCATACTGTAATGTCCACATTTTGCCATGTAATGTAGACATTTCCCCCGCATACTGTAATGTCCACATCTCCACCCATACTGTAATATCCACATCTCCCCCGTAATGTCCACATCTCCCCCCATAATGTAATGTCCACATCTCCCCCATACTGTAATGTCCACATCTCCCACCATACTGTAATGTCCACATCTCCCCCCATACTGTAATGTTCACATCTCCCCCCCATACTGTAATGTCCACAACTCTCCCGCATACTGTAATGTCCACATCTCCCCCCATACTGTAATGTCCACATTTTCCCCTGTAATGTGGACATTTCCCCATCATACTGTAATGTCCACATCTCCCCCGTAATGTCCACATCTCCCCCGAATACTGTAATGTCCACATCTCCCCCCCATACTGTAATATCTACATATCCCCCATACTGTAATATCCACATCTCCCCCCCATACTGTAATGTCCACAACTCCCCCGCATACTGTAATGTCCACATCACACCCCATACTGTAATGTCCACATCTCCCCCCATACTGTAATGTCCATATTTTCCTCTGTAATATCCACAACTCCTCCGCATACTGTAATGTCCACATCTCACCCCATACTGTAATGTCCACAACCCCCCCCATACTGTAATGTCCATATCTCCCCCCATACTGTAATGTCCACATCTCCCCCCATACTGTAATGTCCACATTTTCCTCTGTAATGTCCACATCTTCCCCCCATACTGTAATGTCCACATCTCCCCCCCCCCATACTGTAATGTCCACAACTCCCACGCATACTATAATGTCCACATCTCCCCCCCATACTGTAATGTCCACAACTCCCATGCATACTGTAATGTCCACATCTCCCCTCATACTTTAATGTCCACATTTTCCTCTGTAATGTCCACAAATCCCCCGCATACTGTAATGTCCACATATCCCCCCATACTGTAATATCCACATATCCCCTGTAATGTCCACATCTCCCCCATACTGTAATATCCACATCTCCTCCGTAATGTCCACATCTCCCCCCCATACTGTAATGTCAGCGGCTGCGGAGATAGGCCCAAGCCGCGTCCCTTCCTATGGGCGAGACAGCATAGCACAATACGCGTATCGTACAGATCAATATTATTTCCATTGATGAAAGAAATTAACGATTAATCGAGGATTTGATAGTTAATTTCCGCATTCTAATGTTTTTATTAATAAATTCATTTAATTATATGTACATATACCAATATATGTAATATCTTTTAGACTCCTTTCACACTGAGGCGTATTTTAGACGTTTTAGCACTAAAAATAACACATAAATAACGCATGAAATAATGCTGCCCCAGCATTATCAATGTGAAAGCCCGAGGGCTTTCACACTGAGGCAATGCTCTGGTGGGAGGAAAAAAATCTCATGAAAGCAGCATCTTGTGAGCGGTGTATATACAGCTCCTTTACCGCTCTTGCTCATTGAAATCTATGGGAAAGCGTGTCTATACCGCCGGCAATGTGCCTCTGTAGTGGAGCATTGCGGGCGGTATTAACCCTTTTTTGGCATCTAGCGGGGGTGGCAACCGCACACCGCTAGCGGCCAAATAACACGGCAAAAAATACGATATAAATGCGCTAAAAATAGCGCCGCTATACCGCCAGTGTACCTCCCCGCCACGGTGTGAAAGGGGCCTTATAGTGATGTCCTAAATACTTATATTTATTTTATTTATTTTTTAATTAGAGACAAATGCTGTTAGTTTATTTGCGAGATATCCAGACCCGGAGGATGATCAACCGTTTCCATATGATCCAACGGTACCCGAAAACAGATATGATTCCTCCGCTACTGAAACTGAAGTTGTAGAAACGCACAGAATTGGAAACATCATATGGTTCATATGTGAATGATGCATATCCATGCCTACACAAGTGGAGTCCTGCTGTTGCAGAGAAATAGATGAGGTTGCTCTATGCATACCGGAGGGACGTTCTTGTATCACTGAAGCTCAGATATTTGTTTCTCAAATTGTGCATCCTGAACATGTAAGGATCACACATGTGACTCATCACCTGGAAGGTTACCCGATAGTGGATCCAAATAATAATCGGTAAGTATTATCTTTCAATTAATTATATAGTAATGTATAATTAAAAAAAAAAATTAAATTGTGTCTAATTTTTATTTTTTTTGTGAAAAATGGCTTATAGAACCTTCATTGGCTGGATATATGGCATTTTAGGGAAGGGAAAACAGAAAGGTCATTCCGTCATGTGCCGTTAATGCCGTCCGTAAAGTGTTACCCGACCCTAATGGTTGTTATGTTGGATTTTTGTACAGCAATGATTATGATGCAGTGGAAATGGCTTTCTATTAATTATTTTGTATTATTTTGTTGTTTTAAAAAAAATATTATTTATGTTTAATTTTAAATTATTAAAAAAAATATAGAATAAATTGTATTTTATATTTGTAATAATTTATGATGTTTAATAGATTAGTATTCAAAATTTAATACACATTTATTGAATATTAAATCAATACCAAAAAAGAAATAATCTAAAATAAACATAATTTTAATTTATATACAATACAACCAAATCACACAACAAACAAACATTATATGTATAGATTTTTCAAATTCTAACCACTAACAATTTTAATAGATATTACAATAACATGAACCCAAAAATATAGTACAGCATTATTTTTAAAAAATAATTAAATAATTAACTTTTAATTTATTTATTTTTTTAGAAATTCTTAAATTATTTATTATTTATACACTAGAGGAAAACGTGTTCTGTGTTTTTTAAAGGCTTCACTAATACCAGGCCTTTCCTCCATGGCAATGTTTGCTGGCATGTCCACATTTTTTGGATTCCATGTTGTATGCAAACTGCCATCTGCAATCAAAACAGTGTCGCCCAACATTTTGAAAACATGGTCATTTGACTTTTTTTGGTACACATTTCTTATGATCCATTTTTTCCTACCACAAGGAAATTCCAAATTTCCTCTTGGAACTGTAATTTTTGAGCCACTGGCGTATTTCACGATTTTTTGTGCACGCAATTGCACAACATTGTGGTTGTGATACAATTCTGCAAGTTTTGTTCTTGCCTCCATTGAGTCATATTTGAAGTGCAGTCTTTTTGGTCTGTACTTCAAAATCATGCTGTGGTATGTCTCAATTACACCTGTCTGACAAAACAGTGTTAAATGTTTGATGTCCTTCAGGATTTGTGCACCCATAAGAATTGCGGACAGTGCATCGAATGCAGGGCTATTTCTCACAATCCAGGGAATCCTCTGTGTTTTAGAACATTTTGAAAGTTTGCATGTGCGTGTCATTTCTCCAACTTTCCACACGTGATCATTTGTTATATGGTGTAGCACAATATCCCACTTTTCTTTAAATAATTCCTTGTTTCCTTCGGATGTTCTGCTACACCAGTAAAAATGATTCAGTATGTGTCCAATCCACGGCAAAATTGGACGATAATCCTTTTTTTTGGAGATTTGAAGCAATATTCTTTTTATGTTTTTCGCATTGTGCCAAACATCAAATTGATATGACCAATTGATTCATACTTTGGGGTCGTCAATAATTTCCTAATGCCAGTGTGCCTGTCGGTTCCTACAAATTTTACATTCAAATTTTCTTTCCTTATCCTGTCCAATGCTTTGATGAAGCCAAATTTTTCCATTGCAACAGAGGAAGTAGTTTCGGACACATGCACCAATTCAAAATCCACAATTTTTTTGGAAAAACAACTCCATAAAGGTGTAAGTACTGTTTTTTGCACTGAATCCGGGGCTGTCGCACTGCCCATCGCCAACCAGGAAAAAGAGGTTTACCTGATAATTCAGTAATAATCTCGTTGTGATTCAACTTCCAATTGTGATCGATAACTGTGAAAAGCATTTTTTTTTGGTAAACATTGAAACTTGATTTTCCAAACATTGCTATTCCAGATAAATCAAAAATGTCTTTAATTTTAGAAAAAGTACCACCGGTTAGGCATTTAGCACATTTAGCACATGCCAATAGTACATTGCTTGCTGCATATTTCTTTATTTTAGGTTGGCTTTGCCACAATTGTAAACGATGCTCAAAGTTGCAAGTAGAATACACAAGCATTGTGCCAATTATTTTTTTTTCTATTTTGCAAATTGTAGAAGAGCATGTTATGCTTGTCAGTAGACGATCTAACATGCTTTCAAACACAATATTTTTTTTTTCCTTCACTAAATTCGTAGGGTATTCATGTACATTGTTCTTGGACACCAGGCTCACTAAACACTATACTTATGTCACTTTTTTGTGGTGTTTCACTTAGTTACGGGGGTACTCAAACAGGATGATCCAGGGGATGCCACATTTAACGGTTCAACTTCGGGGGAAGTCATGATCTCTACAAATCTTTCTTTTCTTAATTGTTTGCGGGGTACATCCGGTGTGGATGACTGGAGTGGTACAAATAAATTCTCATCATACATGTGTAGCGGGGTATTCCCTTTAATATCCGGAGACTACATTTCCCAAGACATCTTACAGCACCCAGGGTGCATTGCCCCAGAGCAAGGACTGCTGGGGCGGACTTTATAAAGGGGAGGCGGAGTTTATTCTATCTCTTTGGACACCTCCCGGCTAGCAAGCAGAACTCTGTCTGAGACTGCTGAAAACCCAGGCCTGAAGCCTGGGCATTTTCTTCCAAAGACCCCCCCGCCAGCCTAGCGGAACCTGAGAGACGTCTTTTCATCCTTGCTGTACTGTACCAGGAGGACCGATGTCGATGGATCCATGTGCCTAGACGCATCGGCGGAGGAGACGGACTGGGACTGGTCCGGTTGGTGAGAGAGCACTTGCTCACAGACAAATACTGTATTTCTACTACCCTGTTGGATTACAAAGTTTTGTTCATCAAGTGCACCACCGAGTTTTGCTAGCGAAGATTCCTTTACAGAACTTCCATTTAGTTCAGTCAGGCCTGACTGCATAGGTAGACATTGCTGGGCGTCAGTCTGCCCACGAGGTGAAGTAGCTGAAAAAGGGTATCGATAGAGTTGCATAGCAATACCTGTCTATTCTGTTTGTTTGAATACTGTTTATTGCAGGGAGCTGCAAATAATCTTATACTCTTGTTTATTACTTGCCCATTAGTCTCAGTAAATATACCTGAGTCAAGTACATTGGTGTCTGTTTCTTTTACTTTATACAGAAGTTTAAACATTTTACTGTGTGTGTTTGCCATAGGACTGTGTCACCCAGAGTTGCCGGTCATGCAGTCCTATCTCCCCTTACTAGCTGTGCCATGGGAGGGTAGAGCCGATTGCCAGGGGTTGACAGCGGTGCACTACAGGGCCCAAGAAATCAATACCAGCAGCCCTCTTAACTGGGGGTACCGATATACGTGGGGGCTCGAGTCCGGGATCCCTGTACATTGCACGCTGCAATCAAGCCAGTCAGAAGTACTAGCATGGACCCACTGGCAATGGAACAGTGGTGCGCAGCGATTGGCACCGATCCAACCGCGGCGGTAGTTATTGTACTCCCGGGGGAAAGATGGCCAGAAGAGGAGATAAAACAGCTAGTGTTGTTGCTGTCGCCGAGCCACAAAGCATGGGTGATGGATGTCAAGCCAGATCCAGTGACCTCGTTTACATACGCACTGGTAAAATGGAAAAACGAAATCCCAGAAAATTTTAAAGGTCCGAGTATACAAGCCATAGATAATCAGACCTATCACTTGATACATACGCTGCCAGTGAAGGGAGAATGGTTTCAGACACCAAAGCTACCATCCCTGCGATTATCTCCACCACTATCCCCTAAAACAGAAAAGTCTAAGGAACTATTAAGCCCGGGATCACCGCTGGCCGCTATAGGGCCTGAACTGTTTAATGCTCTAGGAGACTTTGTAGCCAAGTGCCAAAAAAGCAATACGGTGCATGTGGAAGCCGGTTACCAGAAGCTTCGCACCTTCTCAGGGAAGCTACCAGTGCCTGCCAGAGAAGAAGAATTTGAAACCTAGATTGAACAGGCCATGCAAGCGGTAGAAGGATGGGAGATACCAGAGGCGCAGAAGAAGCAGCGCATCAGCGAAAGTCTAAAGGGCGCGGCTGCTGAAGCTGTGAAGAACCTCAGGCTCAGCAACGCTACTTGTACCGCATACGATTATCTGGCGATGCTGCAAGAGGAGTTTTGCCAGCTAGAAAAGGCGACTGAACTGATGTACCAGTTCGAACATACCCTCCAACAGCCGGGAGAAAAGTTATCCGAATATGTGCGGAGGTTAAACCGGAAGCTGTGCCAAATTGTTCTAAAGAAGGGAATACTGCCGCAGGTCATAGACGCAACCCGAATGAAGCAGATCCTGAGGGGAGCCTTCAGATCCAGTTTGGCTCCACTTGAAGACCTCTGAAGGAGTAATGACTTTGAGTTACCCCGACCTTGTACGGATCATAAGAGATGAAGAGGCCCTCTTAAAGGATCAGCAAGGGACTGAGAAAACTACTACCATCCCCGCGGTGGGGGTCAGATCAGCTATGGCCACTGAATGGGACTCAGAGGTGGAGACCCCTAAATGACCCAGGTGCTGGATTTTTTGACCTCACCCCTGTCTAAAAACTCAGGAATGAAGGAACGCGAGGAGAAGAGGAAGGAACCACGCCAGAGTAGTTTAACACCGAGCTCCCCACAGAAGAGAAGAGAGATTGTATGTTTCAATTGTGGAGGAGTTGGCCACCCTGGAAGGGTGTACCCCAGTCCAAGAATAAAACAGAGGCACAAAATTTGCAGCCGGCGGAAAACTTCAGAGGGCCCCGGTGAAGGAGTCAGCCGGGCGCCCACTATTCACAGAAAGCTCCACTAAGATCCAGAAAGAGGAAAAAGTAAAGAGCAAGGGAAACAGAGCCCCTCTCAAACCACTCAATACCCCCTGTCAGGAGTTAAAGTCTAACAATCTGCAGGGAATCAATGCATACCAGGCCCAAAAGGGGCTGAGATCCAGAGACAAATCGACAAAGAAGAAAACCGCCAAGGAAAAACCCCAGAGTCCAAAGAAGAAGCCGCCTCGGGAGAGCTTTCCGGATAAGCTGGTGGGACCCTCTCCGCTAGTCCCTATTCAAGTGGAGGGAGTTTACACCAGAGCCATCCTAGACACGGGAGCCCAAGTGACACTCTTGTATAGAGACTTTTACCAGAGACACTTGAAGCACATACCTCTACAGAAGCTCGACGACCTCGAGATATGGGGAATTGGTACTCAGAGCTTCCCTTACGACTGCTACGTCTCAATCAGGCTGGCATTCGATCCCTCTGTAACGGGAAAAGCGGAAGTTTGACACTTTGGCAGTAGTTTGTCCTCGCCCACCAGGAGCCAATAGAAGTTCCCTAATTATAGGAACCAACACTGACTTGGTCAGGAGACTACTTGCCCCCATAGTGCAAGAACAAGGTTCTTCGGTAGCCAGGATCCACCCCATGCTACAACAGGTTTACCGTAAGTTGGTCCTGGAGCAGAAGGCCCCAGAAGAGGGGGTGGGAAAAGTCTGGAGATTATCCAAGAAGGAGAAGGTGCTGCAACCTGGTGAGATGACCTGTCTGCAGGCTACTGTCAAACTCTCCTGGGAGCAGCCTGGCCCCTTTGTGGTCTTGGAGCAAGATCTGTTGGATACACACCCAGGGCTGGAGGTGATTCCCGAAGTGGTCCCGTTGAGGGCATTGGAGAATCGAGGGGCCAGGTTCCAGTGAGTATCAAGAATGTCACTGACCCCCCTATGAAGATTCCGGCTCGGATGTTACTGGGGAAAGTGAACCCTGCCACCCCAGTGGGCCTGTCCGATCTAAGGAGACCAGGAGGAGGAGAATCCCCTTTGGATGAACTCTGTCTGGAAAACACCAACCTAACCTACCACCAGTGTGGAAGGAGAGAGCAAGGGCTCAACTAACAAAATGGAGATTTTCTTTTTCAGAAAATGAGTTTGACGTGGGGTGTGCAAGGAGTGCCACTCATAGGATCCATCTGCAGGAAGATAAACCCTTTTGGGAAAGGGTCAGGCGAGTTCCTCTCGCTGATCTGGAAGACCTGCTTGAGCAGTTGGCCGAGTTGAAGAGAACTGGAGTGATTAAAGAGTGATTAAAGAGTCCAGGAGCCCGTATGCCTTCCCTATTGTAGTAGTCAGGAAGAAAAATGGATCATTAAGACTGTGCATAGACTACAGGACTCTCAATAGGAGGACCATACCCAATCAGTAGACCACTCCCAGGATTGAGGATGCCCTGCAGAGTCTGTCAGGAGCCAAGTGGTTCAGTGTTATGGACCTGAAGAGTGGGTACTACCAAATCCCAATGCATCCTGAAGACAGGGAGAAACTGGCTTTCATCACCCCGATAGCGTTCTATGAGTTCAACAGGAGGCCTGTCGGGGGCCCCTGCCACTTTCCAGAGGCTGATGGAGAAGACGGTGGGGGACATGCACCTTATTGAAGTCCTGATGTACTTAGACGACATCATTGTCTTTGGAAGGACTCTAGAGGAGCATGAAGAAAGGCTGGAGAAAGTTTTGAAAAGACTCAGTGAAGAGGGACTCAAACTCTCCAGAGAAAAGTGTCAGTTCTACCAGTCTTCAGTACACTATCTAGGACACATAGTGTCTGATAAGGGAGTGTCTACTGATCCTAACAAGCTTAAAGCCGTTACCTCCTGGCCTCGTCCAACCACTGTGACTGAACTCAGATCCTTCCTCAGGTTTTGCTCCTACTACCGTCGATTCGTGGAAGGATTTGCAAAAATAGCCAAACCTCTGAATGAGTTGCTGTAGACAGAGGGAGAGGAAGATGAGACTGGCCCCAGAAAGCCGGGAGAGTCTGTGGAGGGCCAGTGGACAGCGAGATGTGAAGAAGCCTTCAAAATGCTAAAGAAGAGTCTGACCACTGCCCCGGTATTGGCCTATGCTGACACCAAGAAACCGTATTTACTGCATGTGGATGCCAGCCATGATGGCCTAGGAGGTGTGCTGTACCAGGAATATGAAGGACAGCTAAGGCCAGTCGCCTATGTCAGCAGAAGTGTAACACAAGCGGAGAAGAATTACCCCACCCACAAGTTAGAGTTCCTGGCCCTAAAATGGGCAGTTGTGGATAAGCTCAGAGACTACCTGTATGGGGCTAAATTCACTGTAAAGACTGATAATAACCCACTTACCTATCTCTTCACCACAGCCAAGTTGGATGCCACTGGCCACCGTTGGTTGTCAGCCCTTTCCGGCTTCAACTTCAGCCTGAAGTATAGGCCTGGAGCGGGGAACCGAGATGCTGACGCGCTGTCAAGAAGGTCTCATGCTCCCACTTGCCGCATTGAAGATTGGACCCAAGTGACCCCGGACGGAGTGAGGGCCCTATGTCAAGGGGCACAGCTTCAAGTTAGTGGCAGATCCAGGGCCGAAGAAGTCGGAGTCTCTGTGGTGGGAGTACCCAAGTACTATTGTTATGTGACCCAGATTGGCGAAGATGACTTGCCGAAGCTATCCAAGAAGGACCTCAGAAGGGATCAGTTGGAAGACCCCTGGGGAAGATTAGCTTTGGAAGTTCTGGAGGATCAGGATCCGGATAGGCTCCTACATGACCCCTCAAAGGAGGCCCAATCCATCCACAAAGAATGGGACAAGTTACAGGTGCATCAAGGGGTGGTCTACCGAAGGGGCCCCTCTGATGACCAGGAAGATAAGTGGCAGCTGTTCTTGCCAGAAAAGCACAGGAAAACTGTCTTAGCTGCTCTGCATGATAATCATGGCCACTTAGGGGCTGAACGAACCTTTCAACTAGTGAGGAGTAGGTTCTATTGGCCCTGCATGCGGGCTGAAGTGGAGGAGTACTGTCACTCATGTGCTCGCTGCATACAAAAGAAGACACTGCCACATCAAGCTGCCCAAATGGGCCATCTAGAAAGTCAGGGACCCTTGGACTTGGTATGCATTGACTTCCTTTGTCTAGAACCTGACCTGAGTGGACATGGAAATGTTCTGGTGGTAACCGACCATTTCACTCACAGGCTTTTCCAACCAAGGACCAGAAGGCCTCCACCGTTGCTAAAATCTTGGTGGAAAAGTACTTTGTCCATTATGGATTACCTCAACGCCTCCACTCAGACCAAGGGAGGGATTTCGAGAGTCGATTAATCAAGAAGTTGCTGGATTCTTTAGGCATAAAGAAGACTCGCACTACTCCCTACCACCCTCAGGGGGATGCCCAACCAGAGAGGTTCAACAGGACTTTGCTAAACATGTTGGGAACCCTGTCTAGTGAGGAAAAGCAGCACTGGGGCAAGCACATAGCAGCAATAGTGCATGCTTACAACAGCACCATCAGTGATGTCACAGGGTATTCCCCCTATAGACTCATGTTCGGGAGAGGGGCGAGACTGCCAGTGGATTTGGCTTTCGGCACTTCCATGGACAATAAATCTGCTGCCTCACATAAAGGGTATGTGGACAGGCTGAGGAAAAGCTTAAAGTTGGCCTATGAAAAGGCTCAGTTAACCTCCGACCAGAGAGGAGCCCGAAACAAGCGGAATTTCGACTTGAAGGTTCAGATTCAAGATCTGCAGCCTGGAGACCGAGTGTTACTGAGAAATTTAGGTGTTCCCGGAAAACATAAGTTGGCAGACAGGTGGAGATCAGAGCCTTATGTGATCTGCAAGAAGTTACCGAATCTGCCAGTCTACCAAGTGAAGCCAGAAGGGAAAATAGGGCCACCGAAGACCTGGCACCGTAACCATCTGTTACCTCTGTCTGAGGCCGTTAGGATGCCACCTACTCTGGATTCTCCTGAGCTACCTTCTACCACTCATACTCCTCGACCTAGCACTAGGTCACAAGCAACTTTACCTAGGGAGGAGGAAGCCTCAGACCAAAGTGAGGAGGAAATAGAACTTAGCTGGTTGTGGCCGTCTCAGGCCCCTGCACCATCGTCCATTGACCTTCCACCCTCTGAAGATCTTGTGTATAACACTTTGAATGTAGAAGCCACTGAATTCGTCCCGTCCAGTCTTCAGTTCCAAGAATGGGAAGATGTTCAAGACAACTTGCCTGCTGAAGATCCAAGTGATTCCATATACCCCTCTGCATCTGAGTTGGATGCCCAGGAAGCAGAGGAAGTTTTCACCACAGTGCCAGAAGAAGAACCTGGAGTGGTTGAGACTGTGACCCCCAGGGAGCAAAGAATAAAGAGAGTCATTCATCCTCCCCGGAAATTAACCTATGCCCAGATGGGAGAAAATTCTGAGGACACAGTCACGACTGCAAGAAGGACAATACCAACATCTGGTCCCTCCACTGTACATTTGGTGGAGGGCAACCCCAGCTCACTCCCTGGCACAGTTAGGCAGGCCACTCTTGCAGAAGTGACCTGTGGGCAGGGTAATTCTCTTCCTCGTTTTTGGTGGGAACTTCCCCTGCCAACATCTCTTACAGCTTTGAATGATGTAGTATGTTCCTTTTGTTGATGTCGTCTTTGGGGACCAAAGATTCTAAGTGGGGGGAGTGTGTAGCGCGGTATTCCCCTTTAATATCAGGAGACTACATTTCCCAAGACATCTTGCAGCACCCAGGGTGCATTGCCTAGGAGCAAGGACTGCTGGGGCGGACTTTATAAAGGGGAGGCAGAGTTTATTCTGTCTCTTTGGACACCTCCCAGCTAGCAAGCAAGAACTCTGTCTGAGACTGCTGAAAACCCAGGCCTGAAGCCTGGGCATTTTCTTCCAAAGAGCCCTCCGCCAGCCTAGCGGAACCTGAGAGACATCTTTTCATCCTTGCTGTACTTTACCAGGAGGACTGAAGACCCGGATGTCGATGGATCCATGTGCATAGACGCATCGGCGGAGGAGACGGACTGGGACTGGTCCGGTTGGTGAGAGAGCACTTGCTCACACACAAATACTGTATTTCTACTACCCTGTTGGATTACAAAGTTTTGTTCATCAAGAGCACCATCCGAGTTTTGCTAGCGAAGATTCCTTTTCAGTCTGCCCACGAGGGGAAGTAGCTGAAAAAGGGTATCGGTAGAGTTGCATAGCAATACCTGTCTATTTTGTTTGTTTGAATACTGTTTATTGCAGGGAGCTGCAAATAATCTTATACTCTTGTTTATTACTTGCCCATTAGTCTCAGTAAATATACCAGGGTCAGGTACATTGGTGTCTGTTTCTTTTACTTTATACAGAAGTTTAAACATTTTACTGTGTGTGTTTGCCATAGGACTGTGTCACCCAGAGTTGCCGGTCACGCATTCCTATCTCCCCTTACTAGCTGTGCCACGGGAGGGTAGAGCCGATTGCCAGGGGTTGACAGCGGTGCACTACAGGGCTCAAGAAATCAATACCAGCAGCCCTCTTAACTGGGGGTACCGCTATACATGTAATATGTATGGTCTAATTTAACATCCTCCGTATTGGCTATTTTGATATAGCTGTTGTGTGACTTGTCATAGTGAAAATCAAACATTTCTGTTTGAGTCCCGATCGCCTTACGTTGTAACACTGCTGATTCACCTTTGGGGATGTTGCAAGTGTACATTGCCACGTCACTTGTCGCAGACTGTGAGGTTCCCGTCATCATGAAATCGGTTCTTGGTCTTTTGGACGCTTTTTTTAAAAACTGATGTTTGATTGTTTTTTGGACAAAAGTAGGATTGAAAATGGTTGGTACTGATCCAGTTTTTAGTTTTCTTCTGACACCTGTCATGTCAACGCAATTCTTTTTAAAGTGTTCAGAACAAATTCTGAAATAATCAGCACGCTTATCTTCAATTATCTTTGGAATCAATTCCTCAATCAGTCCTGGTTCAAAGCTGGCATTGCTCAACCAACATTCGATCACAGCTTTATCTAAAAAGGGAAATATTAGCAGAAATATAAAACTTTTTGTCCCACTGGCATTGCGGCAAGAGGGAACAATGCAGTTTGGCATATCTATGAGAAAAATTTTCATTTAAAAAAAATAATAATTTACAGACGACTTTAAAATTAAAACTACATTTTAGTATAATATTATTGTAGCGGCCTCACTCTCTCTCCATCTTTAATCGGTTACACACCAACTCATGTCTAGGGGTTCCTGGGTTGTGAGAGTGAGATGCGCCACGGCCCATGTCCTCCCCATTGTAGTAGGGAGGTGAAGGCCACTTACTGATATTTCCTCGGGCCGGTGTGTTCTGTGAATGCACTGAGTCTGTAATTGCAAGCTCACCAGCCTCCCCTTTGCTTCCAGTAACTGGAGTTCACACACCGGAGAAAGGTCCAACACTTGTTTATTTGACACTCCAATAAGCAAAGCACAATAAACAGTTCTTTTGCAGCAAACTGGTTGGGACCTATAACCTTGCCAACGGTGGGGCGAGCATATCGAGGCACTTCCTAAAGTTTAAGTTCTATGCCACTGTACTATGACCAGCGGCGCCTAAGCCAATCCGGCTGTTACAGAACAGGAAAGATGGGGTCTCTTCCAGCAACCCCTATGAACAGCAATGGAGCCCTCTTCGATACGCTGTGGCCCCTATCAGGGGGATGTGTCCTCCCAAGAGAGAGTTCCCAGAGGCCCACTGTCACCGGGTTGGTGCTGCTCCGGGTCTCCAGTGGGTAACCTCTCTGGCCTCCTCACCTCAGATACGAGTCCCTCCGCTCAGGGACCCTCGGACAGTCCACCCTAGCGGGACCCAGTCGAAGGTACTGGGCCCCAGGCCTCCTCGATAGTACCTCACCCCAGGCTAAAGGTGCCTGGGATGGACGCCAACATGACTCCGGACCAGGCCATGGGCACCTGGACCAGACTCCTGGATCTCCCGCACCC
This sequence comes from Rana muscosa, assembly GCA_029206835.1. Lineage (NCBI taxonomy): Eukaryota > Metazoa > Chordata > Amphibia > Anura > Ranidae > Rana > Rana muscosa. The sequence continues at coordinate 236,284,241 of CM055127.1, read as the reverse complement.
AGGCCTAAGGTGCCTGGGTGCGGACCGCAACCCTCCTCCTCCGAGGACCTCCTTCTCCGCAAGACCTCGTGGTAAGGGCGTCTCCCCCTTTTATCTCCTCCCATCAACGGCCCGGCGGGTTCCCCGCCCCAGCCATACCATCTCCGGGAAGGGACAAAACAGGGAGCACTGCAGGAGATGATTCTACCTGAAGCCTGTGGGTACCCCGCCACCCACAGGCAAAGGAGAATACTACATCCTCCAATCCTCCACAAAACAAAAAGGGGTCTGAACCCTAACACAATTATACACCTGGGTCACACTATTCCCCAGGTGTATCCCATCAATTTGAGGACCCCGCTACATTATATTATGATTTAATCTAAAATTTTAATTTATGAACAATAATAAAATTGTTCAATTAATTTATCTATATTTTGTGAATTTATATATTACTCAAATTAGTATATATATGTAATAAAAAAAAAACAACCTTTAATTTATATGCTTCCAATTTTAACATATTAACATATATAATAAATAAAAACTTATCAAAATAATTATTTATTTTAAAAGCATATTATAATTCATCTAGAAACTATTTTAAAATATTAATTTGTTAGCAAAAACAAAGTTTAGTCAAACAAAAAATAGCTAAACAAAACCCTAGCCGTGTCTCGGCTCTAACTATACGGTATATACAAGCCCTCACTGCCAGGCTGAACAAGCCTACTGCTTGCCAGCTTCCACATCAACTGATTAACAGTTTCCACCAACCTTCTTGCTCTCACAGACCAGCGTTGTCTGTGTTTCCCAGGCAGAGCAAAGGCTGTCTTGCTCAGGTGAGCTTTTAATTGACCTGGGAGAGAGGACCAACACCTGAACTGGATACTGGATCAGAGATCCCTAAACGTATAAGAGAGGAGCCTGGGAGATGTATAAACCCCGAACAGGACTTTTCCTGTCTCTCTCAGGGACGCTCTGCTACACATCCTCCCCCCTTGTTTCAACCCCAGGGTGGGAACACCTGTGGCCCAACAGGAGTGAACACGGGACAGGGCATCTACATTCCCCATCCCAACACCTGGCCTGTGTTTTTACAGAAAAGGAATAATCCTGTAGAGCCAAAAACCACCGGTTCTCCCGTCTATTAGTCTCCTTCTTTTGGGCCATCCATTTCAGGGGAGCATGGTCAGTTATTAATTCGAACTGGCGCCCTAACAAGTAGTACCTGAGCACGTCCACAGCCCACTTTATGGCTAAACAATCCTTTTCAATGACTGCATACTTTTTATCATGGTCATTGAGCTTTCTACTTAGGTAGACCACAGGGTGTTCTTCCCCATTGTATACCTGTGATAGTACTGCCCCGATACCAACATCAGACGCATCCGTTTGAACCAAAAAGTCTTTGGAGAAATCGGGGGAGTAAAATACTGGCTGTGCACAAAGAGCCTTCTTCAGGACTTGGAAAGATTCCTCCGCTACTGGGGACCATTTCACCATTACAGAGTCTTTCCCTTTCGTAAGGTCTGTCAGTGGGGCAGCTATAGTTGCAAAATTTGGGATAAACCTTTTATAATATCCCGCAATCCCAAGAAAGGCACTGACCTGCTTCTCGTTTGCAGGACGTGGCCACTCCTGGATGGCTTCTATTTTATTCACCTGGGGTTTTATGACACCACGGCCAATAGTGTAGCCCAAATACTTGGCTTCCTCTAGACCAATGGAACATTTTTTTGGATTTGCCCGTAAAACCTTCTTTGGAGAGGGAATTAAGGACAGCCTGGACACGGGGCAATTGAGACTCCCAGTCAGTGCTATGTACCACGATGTCATCTAGATAGGCTGCTGCATACTGTCAGTGGGGTCTTAGGGTCCTGTCCATGGCCCTCTGAAATGTCGCAGGGGCATTTTGCAACCCAAAAGGCATCTTTTTATACTGAAAGGAACCCTCCGGGGTCACAAATGCAGTCTTCTCTTTGGTGCTTCCAGTCAGGGCTATTTGCCAATAGCCTTTTGTCAAGTCCAAAGTGGTCAGATAGCGAGCCTTGCCAAGTCGGTCTATAAGTTCGTCTACCCTGGGCATTGGGTATGTGTCAAACTTTGTCACTGCATTAAGCTTCCTGAAGTAGTTACACAATCTCCAAGTACCATCCGGTTTTGGGACTAACACGATGGGGCTAGACCAGTCACTATTGGACTCCTCAATGGCATCTAGCTCCAACATTCTTTTAATTTCATCACTGATGTCCTTTCTCCTCGCTTCAGGAATTCGGTACGGTTTGAGCTTGACACAGACCCCAGGTTCAGTAACAATATCTTGCTGAACTGCTGAAGTCGTGCCAGGTAACTCAGAAAATGTCTTTCTATTCCTTATCAGGAACTCTCTAGCTTCCTGTTTTTGGGAATATGACAGGGTGTCTGGAATCATGACCTCAGGGACCAGAGGGGACTCAGTACCCTTAGGCATTCCCGGGAGGGACCTCGCAGTTTACGCCAGTCTATCCTTCCAGGGCTTTAACAGGTTTATGTGGTAAATCTGTTCGGGCTTCCTTTTACCTGGTTGATAGATCTTGTAATTTGACCTCCCCAACTCTTTCAATTACTTCAAAAGGGACCCTGCCACTTAGCCAGGAACTTGCTCTCAACAGTGGGAACTAACACGAGGACCCTGTCACCAGGTGAGAAAACATGGAGTTGGGCTCCCCTGTTGTATATTCTCTGTTGGGCTGCTTGGGCCTGCAATAAGTGTTCTTTTACCACCGGCATGATTGCTGCAATCCTGTCCTGCATTTGAGCGATATGCTCAATGACACTTTTGTGGGGTGTTTGCTCCCCCTCCCAAGTTTCCTTAGCTATGTCTAAGAGTCCCAGAGGGCGTCTCCCATAAAGCAGCTCAAATGGCGAGTACCCCGTAGAGGACTGGGGAACTTCCCTGATGGCGAACATCAAGAATGGTATCAGGAAGTCACAGTTTTTCCCATCCTTGTCAACAACCTTTTTTAACATACTCTTTAATGTCTTATTGAAGCGTTCCACCAAGCCATCCGTTTGAGGATGGTACACCGAGGTTCGCAACTGCATCACCTTAAATAACTTGCACAGCTCCCTAGTTATTCATGACAGAATGGGGTGCCCTGGTCTGGAAGGACTTCTTTAGGGATACCAACCCGACTGAACACCATAAACAGCTCTTTGGCAATGTTTTTTTAGCAGACGCAGTGCGTAAGGGAACGGCCTCGGGGTAACGGGTAGCGTAATCCATGATCACGAGGATATGCTGATGACCGCGGGCAGATTTGGGGAGCGGACCCACAAGGTCCATGGCAATCCTCTCAAAGGGCACTTCAATAATGGGCAAGGGCACTAAAGGACTTCGGAAGTGGGGCTGTGGGGCTGACATCTGACACACAGGACAGGATTGACAATAATTCTCGATATTTTTCTGTATCCCAGGCCAGTAAAACCTGCGCAACACCCTTTCAGTGGTTTTCTCAACCCCTAAATGGCCTCCTAGCAAGTGCCCATGGGCAAGTTCCAACACCACCCTTCTGTATGGCTTAGGGACTACCAACTGTTCAACCACTTCATCATTAGTTTTACATACACGATACAGTAAATCCTCATTGCTGCAGAAATATGGAAAACAGGGCCTGTCCCCTGGTTCGACAGGTACATCATTAATCACCATTACATTTTCCCAGGCCCTGGCAAGGGTAGGGTCTTTTCTCTGCTCAGTACCAAAATTTTCCTTGTGCACATTAAGATCAGCAAACTCCAACGTAGGCTCAGATTCAGCAGACGGCTGTCCAGCTCTACTGGTTGTGGGGACTTCTTCAGGCTCCTCCAGCTCTCCTGCCATAACTGAGAAAGGATAACCCGGAGAGCCTTGAGAGGAGTCCCCTGAACCCACAATGTCAGTAGCGGCCAGGAGTTCTGGCTCTGCGACTGAGTCAGGTACTGCGACCGGGTCGGGACGATCCCACAGTTCCCAAAACTTAGGAAAGTCCCTAACAATGATAGCCTCGTGCACCAAGTGGGGCACAAGTCAAACCAAATGGGTCACCGTACTTAAGCCTGTTTTAAACTGAACAGTGGTTATAGGATACTCCCGGGTATGCCCATGTACACAGATCACAGCAACTTTTTTAGCATGAAAATTCACAGTTTCAACCATCTCAGCTGTAACCAAAGTAACTAGACTTCCAGAGTCCAGTAAGGCCGTAATAGGCTTATTATTAACAGTCATTTGACACATGTGTTTTCCCACATTTGGCACTGCAGCGCATGAAACAGCAGCAAACATAGACTGCCTTCTAATAGATAGATCACACTGCCTTGGTTCATCTGTCAATGGACAGTTTGCTGCAACATGTCCCAGTTCTTGGCAACGAAAACACCTGATGTTTCCCCAGTTTGGTTTGCTGACAGGCAGTGGCTTCCCTTGTTTGGGACGCAAAACTTCAGTCCTGGCACCACAAATCCTCCCCCCTATTTCCTTGCCATGCTTACCACCCACTTCCCCTTGAACAGTCTTACCGGTTGCCTGGGGAGACCGTGGCTTTGGGTGGAAAGTCCATGCGGCTGTAGGGGTGGTGACCAGGTTCTCTGCAGCAAAGTACCTCTCAACGAGCTCCATCAGGTTGTCTGCGGACTTGGGGTCTCCTTGACTCACCCACCTTTGCAGGGGAATTGGCAGTGACCTCAGGAATTGGTCCATGACCACACACTCCACTATTTGTGGTGCAGACAGGGACTCCGGCTGTAGCCATTTCCGCACCAGGTGGATTAGATCAAACATCTGCAATCTTGGGGGCCTCTCATCTTGGAAGAACCAGCTGTGGACCCGCTGAGCTCGAACAGCCAAGGTGACACCGAGTCGCGCCAGGATTTCCCGCTTGACCTTCTCATAGTCTCCCGCTTCTGCTGACTCCAGATCATAGTAGGCCTTCTGCGATTCTCCAGAAAGCAAGGGGGCGATCAGTCCTGCCCACTGGGTTTGAGGCCAACCTTCCCTCTCAGCGGTCCATTCAAACGTTAGTAGGAAGGCCTCTGGATCATCATCTGCAGTCATCTTAGAAAGAAAGCGACCCACATGGATGGCTGAGGGCTTGTCTCCAATATCATTCATTTTCGCAGGTGACCCCTGTGCTAGCGTCTCCACAACCTCAGTAAGGGTTTTCCTATTCGCTTTTGCAGCAGTGGCAAGCTGTTCAAACAGCCTCTGCGATTGCTCCTGTACAGTACCAATCTGTTGGCACAGCACCTTGGTTTGCTTCTGTGCGATAGCGTTTGCTTGCTGCAGTGCAGCGTTAGTTTGCTGTTGTGCAGCATTTGCTTGCTGTTGTGCAGCGTTGGATAACAGCATTTGTTTGAGGATTTCCTCCATGTTGTCACTTTAGGTACTGGCCTTTTAAATAGTAACTTACTACAGCTGGTTGCAGTCTCCACCATATGTAACCTGGGGGACAGGTAGCAGGTACAAAAGCTCCCTAGGATGAGCAGGCACAGATACCAAGTCCATGGGATAAGTGAAAAAACAATATTGTTTATTGGTGCTACAGTATATACAAAGTCTATTTACAGGTGCTGTACAGTGTGGCGAAAAACAAACAAAACAAAAAATAACTAAACAAAACCCTAGCCGTGTCTCGGCTCTAACTATACGGTATATACAAGCCCTCACTACCAGGCTGAACAAGCCTACGGCTTGCCAGATTCCACATCAACTGATTAACAGTTTCCACCAACCTTCTTGCTCTCACAGACCAGCGTTGTCTGTGTTTCCCAGGCAGAGCAAAGGCTGTCTTGCTCAGGTGAGCTTTTAATTGACCTGGGAGAGAGGACCAACACCTGAACTGGATACTGGATCAGAGATCCCTAAACGTATAAGAGAGGAGCCTGGGAGATGTATAAACCCCGAACAGGACTTTTCCTGTCTCTCTCAGGGACGCTCTGCTACAATATATATATATATATATATATATATATATATATATATATATATATAAAATAATTGTTAAATTCAATTGAATTGTATTTCACTTATCTGAATTTTTAATGTTAGCCTACAAATCTATAATTTTTGTTCATATAGGTATTAATAATTTCAATATATTATAATTTTAATAATTGATCAACACATATATTTCCTGACATGCTCCATGGCAGCATACGTGATGTTGGCCCCGCCTCCATAACTACCCAATAGGACCCATCCCTATAAATTTCAGCTCTGGGCTCTCAGCCGTTTTCCTTTTTTGTCCTCCTCCAAAGGACTATATGTTTTAGTTCTCCTACCTGAAGACGATTGTACCTACGATCAAGATCGGCTGACGATATGGTGTCTCATCCCTCCGATAAGCCTTGACTGTGAAGCAGGGTATGAAGTGTATGGCAGAGTAGCGCTGAAGAGCTGGATTATATCTTCCATTGGAGAGATGAGCGCGCACAGGCCTGATTACCTAGCAGTGTGCAGGTGGCCATTATCTGCTAAAAGCCCGGTGAGTGTCAAGGTCACCTGTGGCCAGGTGACAGATGCACACCGTAGGGGGACAGGAGTGCACCGCAAGGTAGTGAACCCTATAGCTGACTGCTGCGGATAGGAAACTGGGTGGTTGTGGAAAGCGGGACCAGAGGAGCACAACCGGGATCCTAACGGAAGCTAGAGCCAAGATTCCCCAGGGCGCGGAGTCTAAGACCCAGCAGGTCTTCTCCAGGGCCTCTAGTGGTGAGGATGTTATGCTGCAGGCTGGGACCAGGTCGCGGCCCCTGGAGTTTCCTAGCTCACGCCCCGTAGGATAAGGGGAAAAGAGGGGAAGCAGCAGCACAAGATATGAGAGAACCGAATAACAAGCTGAAGGTCAGGGGCCACAAGCAGACAAGGATAACGAAAGAACGAGCCGAAGGTCAAGGGTCACGAGCAGACAGGGATAGTCGGGGACAAGCCAAATATGTAACAGAGAGACAGACGTAGCACACGGCAGGCAGGAACCCAAACACACAATGCCTAACAAACACGTTGATCAGCAAAGCAGGCTTGCAGTGCACAGGTTAATATAGTGTTCTGTGATAGGGCCTGGGGTGGAGTCTGGCTGGGAGGAGATTATAAAGGAAGCCAGGTGAAAGGGCTCAGGCCTCTAAGATGAACACATGGGAAGGAAGGTAAGCTGACAGACAAACACTACTGCATATCCATGACAGTACCCTCCCTCTTATGGGCCCTCCCCCGCCTGGGCCCAGGCTTAAAGGGAAATCTCTGATGAAACCTTCTCAACAGATGAGGTGCAGCGACATCAGATGCAGCGATCCAAGACGCCTCCTCAGGACCAAAACCTCTCCAATGCACAAGGTACTGAAGAATGCCTCTGCAGAGCCGAGAATCCAGAACTTGTCTAACCTCGTACTTAAGATTATCCTCAGAGACCGAAAACGAGGTAGGGAGATGACAAGAAGATCTATTGAGGACCAAAGGCTCTCTAGGAATAAGCAAGGGCATGAGAGGATCAACAGGAATCTGAGGAGGGTCCCCTAGACCCTTAAAGGGGAACTGGTCATCTTGCACAGGACCATCAGACTGGGCAGATGTCAGTGGAACCCTGAAGTCAGGTTGGTTAGAAGGTGACATGTCGCCGGAGTCAAACTGAATAGCTGAAGGACAAGCAGAATGTCCCGAACAAGAAAAAGTAGGAGGCTCACTGGGCATGGGCTGGACTGGCATAACTAGTACAGAGGCAGAGTGAATAGCTGAGTCAGGTGTAGCGACTACCTGAATCGCATCGCAAGACGTAGCGACTGCAGGACTTGTAGACAAGCTAGCCTGGCTGTGCGTCCAAGGGTGGTTAGGGACAGAGAAATGTAAATGGTTATGCAACCTGGAATGAATGACCGGCTCAGATTCACAGGGGGCAACCTTGGGTAGGCAGGACGAGGAACAGGAGGGACCCCAAGCCAGGATCTGTCCAGTAGTCCAGTCCACATGAGGAGAATGGAGCTGTAACCATGGGAGACCCAAAATTATAGGCGTTGAGGCCTTGGGTAAGATAAGGAAGGATATCCACTCCTGGTGGAGTGTCCCTACCGACATCTTAACAGGGAGGGTCTGGAAGCGGATAGGTCCCCCTGGGAGAACAGTACCATCAATCGCCAAGACCACCAATGGTGTGGTGAGGGGCAAAAGAGTAAGTCTCATGGACGATGCGATTTCCCAGTCCATAAAATTACCAGCGGCTCCGGAATCCAGATATGCTGAGACCGAATGAGAAGAAGCACCAACATGAAGGAACACAGAAAGCAGAAGACGAGAAGGGGAATGTGATATTTCTGGGTCCAATACTCCACTTTCCAGATGAAGTGGACCTGAACGTTTTTCTGGACAAAGAGAGCAAGTGTCACGAAAATGACCTTTGCCCCCACAGTAAAGACACAGACCAAGAGTTCTGCGCCTAGCACGTTCCTCGGGGGATAGCCTGGTCCGACCCAGCTGCATGGGTTCCTCGGCTGGTAGGAGATGCTCTACGGGTCGAAGAGAGGGGAGCTCAGGCTGACTAAGAACCAAGGAGTGCTGGCGTTGCTTTTCTAAGGTCCTCTCCTGAAAGCGAATATCGATCTGGTTACAAAGGAGATAACGCCGGCCAGATCAGTGGGGATGGTTCTTCCTGCTAATTCATCCTTCACTCTATCAGACAGGCCATGCAAAAAGGTTGCGACTAAGGCCTCATTGTTCCAGCTCAACTCAGCCGACAGTATGTGGAAATGAAGGGCATACTGTCCCACAGAAGCAGACTCTTGGCGGAGACGTAAAAGGGCGCTGGCCGCTGAAGAGACACGAGCCGGTTCTTCGAAGATATTCCGAAAAAGTTTCAGGAAGCCAGACAGGCTAGAAACCACTGGATCATTCAGTTCCCACAGAGGGGCTGCCCAGGCTAAAGCTTCACCAGAGAGGAGGGAAATGATATAGGCTACCATAGCCCGATCAGACAGGAAGTTTTGGGGCTGGAGCTCAAAATGAATTGTGCATTGGCTAAGGAACCCCCTGCAAGCCTTGGAGTCCCCAGAGAAACGGGACAGAGCTGGCAGTTGTAGTGAGTGTGTGGCTGCGACTGGTGCAATAGGTGCAGCCGCTGGTTGTATTTGAGGTTGCGGATTCAGGGTTCCCAAGGAGGCCTGAAGCTGCTCGAAGCGAGAAGCCAGATCCTGGAGAAATCGCATCACCTGAGTCTGATTCGATTCCTGGGTTTCAAGTCTGCAAACTATGCCCTGCAACGGATCATCCACGGGTAACGGGATGTCAGCCGGGTTCATGGCTGATCAAACTGTCAAGGTCACCTGTGGCCAGGTGACAGATGCACACCGTAGGGGGACAGGAGTGCACCGCAAGGTAGTGAACCCTATGGCTGACTGCTGCGGATAGGAAACTGGGTGGTTGTGGAAAGCGGGACCAGAGGAGCACAACCGGGATCCTAACGGAAGCTAGAGCCAAGATTCCCCAGGGCGCGGAGTCTAAGACCCAGCAGGTCTTCTCCAGGGCCTCTAGTGGTGAGGATGTTATGCTGCAGGCTGGGACCAGGTCGCGGCCCCTGGAGTTTCCTAGCTCACGCCCCGTAGGATAAGGGGAAAAGAGGGGAAGCAGCAGCACAAGATATGAGAGAACCGAATAACAAGCTGAAGGTCAGGGGCCACAAGCAGACAAGGATAACGAAAGAACGAGCCGAAGGTCAAGGGTCACGAGCAGACAGGGATAGTCGGGGACAAGCCAAATATGTAACAGAGAGACAGACGTAGCACACGGCAGGCAGGAACCCAAACACACAATGCCTAACAAACACGTTGATCAGCAAAGCAGGCTTGCAGTGCACAGGTTAATATAGTGTTCTGTGATAGGGCCTGGGGTGGAGTCTGGCTGGGAGGAGATTATAAAGGAAGCCAGGTGAAAGGGCTCAGGCCTCTAAGATGAACACATGGGAAGGAAGGTAAGCTGACAGACAAATACTACTGCATATCCATGACAGTGAGTAGGGATGAGCTTCGAGTTCGAGTCGAACTCATGTTCGACTCGAACATTGCCTGTTCGCCCGTTCGCCGAACAGCGAACAAATTGGGGTGTTCGCGGCAAATTCGAAAAATCTATGGGAGAAATCTAAAGTGCTAATTATAAAGGCTTATATGCAAGTTATTGTCCTAAAAAGTGTTTGGGGACCGGGGTCCTGCCCCAGGGGACATGTATCAATGCAAAAAGAAGTTTTAAAAACGGCCGTTTTTTCGGGAGCAGTGATTTTAATAATGCTTAAAATGAAAAAATAAAAGTGAAATATTCCTTTAAATTTCGTACCTGGGGGGTGTGTATGATATGCATGTGAAGTGGCGCATGTTTCCCGTGCTTAGAACTGTCCCTGCAAAAAATGTCATTTTTGAAAGAAAAAAAGTCTTTTAAAACTGACTTGCGGCTATTAATGAATTGTCGGCTCCCGGCAATACATACAAAAGTCATTGATGAAAAAAAAAAGCGTGGGGGTTCCCCAGAATTCAATTACCAGGCCCTTCAGGTCTGGAATGGATATTAAGGGGAACCCCGCCGCAAATTAAAAAAAAAATTGACGTGGGGTTCCCCCAAATATCCATTCCAGGCCCTTCAGATCTGGCATGGATTTTAAGGGGAACTCCACCCCAAATTTTAAAAAAATGGCGTGGAGTCCCCCTAAAAATCCATACCAGACCCCTTATCCGAGCACGCAACCTGGCCGGCCGCAGGGGAAAAGGGGGGGACGAGAGAGCGGCCCCCCCTCCCTCCTGAACCGTGCCAGGCCACATGCCCTCAACATGGGGAGGATGTCCCCATGTTGATGGGGACAAGGGCCTCATCCCCACAACCCTTGCCCGGTGGTTGTGGGGGTCTGCGGGCGGGGGCTTATCGGAATCTGGAAGACCCCTTTAACAAAGGGGACCCCCAGATCCCAGCCCCCCCTATGTGAATTGGTAAGGGGTACATTGTACCCCTACCATTTCACGAAGAAAGCGTAAAAAAATGTTTAAAAAAACACACAAACACCTTGAAAAAGTCCTTTATTTAAAATAATAATAATAAAAAAAAAACATTCCAGCGCTGAAATCCAGTGTCCCGCGGCGATCCCGATGTCCAGCGCTGTCCTTCATTGGTTGTGCCTGAGCGGACCTGATGGGGAACTCCCTCTCAGTATTTTAAATGTATAGACACCCGCCCCTTCTAAAGTTCCCCATCAGGTCCGCTCCCTCGGTATGTCGGACCCGCCTACGTCATTGGCTTGAGCGGGGAACTTCCTTCACTGTGTAATTTAAATTTACATAGTGAAGGAAGTTCCCCGCTCAAGCCAATGACGTAGGCGGGTCCGACATACCGAGGGGGCGGACCTGATGGGGAACTGCTCTCACTTTGGCAATACATGTATAGACCCGCCCCTTCTCATGTTCCGCATCTGGTCCGCTGAGCGGACCTGATGGGGAACTTTAGAAGGGGCGGGTCTATACATTTAAAATACTGAGAGGGAGTTCCCCATCAGGTCCGCTCAGGCACAACCAATAAAGGACAGCGCTGGACATCGGGATCGCCGCGGGACACTGGATTTCACCGCTGGAATGTTTTTTTTTTTTAAATAAAGGACTTTTTCAAGGTGTTTGTGTGTTTTTTTTAAACATTTTTTTACACTTTCTTCGTGAAATGGTAGGGGTACAATGTACCCCTTACCAATTCACATGGGGGGGGCCGGGATCTGGGGGTCCCCTTTGTTAAAGGGGTCTTCCAGATTCCGATAAGCCCCCCGCCCGCAGACCCCCACAACCACCGGGCAAGGGTTGTGGGGATGAGGCCCTTGTCCCCATCAACATGGGGACATCCTCCCCATGTTGAGGGCATGTGGCCTGGTACGGTTCAGGAGGGAGGGGGGGCCGCTCTCTCGTCCCCCCCTTTTCCCCTGCGGCCGGCCAGGTTGCGTGCTCGGATAAGGGTCTGGTATGGATTTTTGGGGGGACTCCACGCCATTTTTTTTTTAATTTGGGGTGGAGTTCCCCTTAAAATCCATGCCAGATCTGAAGGGCCTGGAATGGATATGTGGGGGAACCCCACGTCAATTTTTTTTTAAATTTGCGGCAGGGTTCCCCTTAATATCCATTCCAGACCTGAAGGGCCTGGTAATTGAATTCTGGGGAACCCCCACGCTTTTTTTTTTTTTTTTATCAATGACTTTTGAATGTATTGCCGGGAGCCGACAATTCATTAATAGCCGCAAGTCAGTTTTAAATGACTTTTTTTCTTTCAAAAATGACATTTTTTGCAGGGACAGTTCTAAGCACGGAAAACATGCGCCACTTCACATGCATATCATACACACCCCCCAGGTACGAAATTTAAAGGAATATTTCACTTTTATTTTTTCATTTTAAGCATTATTAAAATCACTGCTCCCGAAAAAACGGTCGTTTTTAAAACTTTTTTTTGCATTGATACATGTCCCCTGGGGCAGGACCCGGGTCCCCAAACACTTTTTAGGACAATAACTTGCATATCAGCCTTTATAATTAACACTTTAGATTTCGAACGTTCGAGTCCATTGTATTTAATAGGGTTCTAAAGTTTACACAAACATTTTGTCTGTTCGCAGGTTCTGGTGCGAACCGAACAGGGGGGTGTTCGGCTCATCCCTGCCGGTGAGTGTATGGATGCGTTGTCCCTGGCTGAATCGATCGTAGATGGTGGTGGTAAGCCTGTATCGCCTTCATGGCAGCAGTGTTTATGTGTGTTGTTTTGTCTATGCATATGCCTTTGTTTTTTCTTCCCTGTGTCATTATATGCCTATTAGCGGCTGGTTCCCTGTGCGTTCCAGCCGCTGCTCCCTCTTCCTGGCAGGGCCGATCCTAGGATCACAGACGCCTGGGTGCAGAAATATTTCTGGCACCCCCACATGGGCGTGGTCATCTTACTAACTCCTCCCCTTTACAAATATTTCTATGGCAATGACTCAAACACAGAGTTGCTCCTCTAAGGAGTCTTTCTTACCCTGGGATCATCCCACGATCTTTTAACAATAAACAAAATACAGGAAGAGAATACACTAATGGGACGTGGAGGGGGTCTCTCTAATGGACACAGAGAGGGCTTCTGTTATAGAGTCTGTTAGAAAGAGCCCCAAGACATAGTACAAGAGATAGTCAGAGACTGCAGACATACTACCGGAGATGGTCAGAGACTGCAGACATGATACTAGAGATGGTCAGAGACTGCAGACATGATACTAGAGATGGTCAGAGACTGCAGACATGATACAGTACAGGGGGAGGGTAAGCAGACACAGTACAGGGGTCAGGGGAGTACAGTAAAGGAGCAGTAATGTATTATACAGATATGGTCTCCGCAAGCAGAGCTGCTCAGGGAAGTTGCTGTTACAGATCCCACCTATTCTGGCAGGCTGTCACTGGGCTAAATAAAAATTGAAATTACATCTCCCCCTCTACCTTCCCCTGCAGAGTTTCTGGGTCTCTTCTGGCACTTTGCGGGGGTTAAGGAAGAACCCAGAGGTGGAGCATCTTATTACTGCTGCTGCTTGTGTGGGTGGAATGTGTACTGCACCGATCACATGGGATGAATAGGAGAGAAGGATGAGCAGTGATTGGTGCAGTACACATCCCACCCACACAAGCAGCAGCAGTAATAAGATCCTCCACCTTGGGGGTTCTTCCTTAACCCCTGAAAAAAAATGGGGGGGGTGGGAACAATGGGGTAGGGGAGAACGAAGAGGGGGTAAAAAGGAGGAAGTGGGTAAGAGATGGGGGTTGGGTAGAGGAGAATTTGCGTGAAACTGGGGGATCCTGGTCTGTATAGGGATACAGAAGGAGGAGGATTTGTGCTGGCATGAGGGAAGGGGGGAGGAGAGGCAAATAAATGGAGGTGAAGGAGCTGGAGAGGAATGGATTCTGGCCATTTGCAATGTTTGTGTATGGGGGGAGGGGGGGCACACACCTGTGTGAAGGTGAAGCGCCTCCAGAGAAAAGACTGGGAGGGGGAAGGGGAGGGGAGTGGTGGAACTAGTGAGGGACTATTGTTGGGAAAGTGTTAGAAAGAGAATTCCAGTCAGCTAGGGAAGAGGCTATATATTAGCATGGCTGCTAAATGTTGGAAAACTGGCTGGGAGAAGGTAGCAAAGGTTAACAAGGCTGAGAGGAAAGCAGTGTGACCGGCAGAGATGGATGGATCTGTGAGAGGATGAAAGGAAAGTGGCTGAGGCTGGGAGGGAGAGAGCAGAGTCTAGAGATATGAGAGATGGATAAGGTGGCTGACCTGACATGCAAAAGAGCCGACCACAGCAGAGGGGAACAGTTAGCAGGACAGTGACTGCTGGGAGAAAACTTCAAGACCTCTTCATGCACCGAGGACCCCTGGGCAGTTCCTAGAGGTGCCTGAACATTAAGACAGCCCCTCCTCTCACTGCAGACACATCCACCGGGACAAGAAAGCGCCCAGGCACACACAGGGCAGATATGACCCAGACAATGAGGCAGATCAGTGTGGTGTGACAAGTACAGGAACGAACGATGCCCTGTGTGTCTCTCCCTCCCGCATTCAGGAGAGAGACACACAGGGCATCGTTCCTGTATTTGTCACACCACACTGATCTGCCTGATTCTCCGGGTCCTCCCCTATCAGCGTCCCTGGCGACGCCACCGCACACAAGGAGAGGAGGAAGGAGGGGAAGCACTTTGGCGCCCCCCCTCTGCAGCGCTCGGGTGCGGAGCAGCCCTTGCACCCCGTCCAGGATCGGCCCTGCTTCCTGGTTCATCCGCGGTTTGCGCGTGCGAGAATCGTGGGCCTGGCACAGCCGTGACGTCACGCAGTGCCAAATTTAAAGCCTGGGGAATCCTGCAAAATGCTGGGAATGATTAGGGGCATAGCGGCGACTTCCCTGAGCACCTGCAGAAGCCTACCCAGGTAAGTGCTTATTCAGAAGGGTCTGAATTTTTCACTTGTTCCCTTTTGCTGGAATCTGATTGTTTGCTGTTACCACCTGCAGTTTCTCCCTGAATTGTCATGGACTCTTCACTGCCTCCTGGTGGCCAATCCTCTTGCAGTAGGTAAGACTAGGATTCTTCCTTTATACTGCCTGCTGAGGGGGGAATAGAGTGGAGTTTAGGGCTGTATTTGACTTTGTGCCTTTTGTCTCTCTCTCTCTCTCTCTCTCTCTCTCTATACTTTATTTCCTTTCAGCCCTTCTAGGTCTGAAAAACAGAGTAGTTCCCGCAGACGCAGCGGGTCCTCTAAATTAAGGTGACCAGATTTTCAAAATGAAATCAGGGGACATTTTTTTTTTGGGCAAATGGTAAACGATTTTATAAGCACATATTCCTCAAATTATATATGCAGTGTATGTGGTAAATGTTTATGGAAGGATTATATGATATATACGTTATTTCTCACATTTTGTCCATGAGATAAAAAAAAGATAATTCTTAGAATTTTTTGGAAAACGACTACCAAATGTTAAGAAGATAAGGTGGAGATAAAACTTTTCAATGCATATTTTGTATTTTATTCTTACCAAAGAATTTTGGTTCAATAATAACAATGAACAATAAATTAACAATTCAGAACAGTAAAAGATTGCACTGTAACAACACGTAGGATACCTTTGAACATAAATAATCAAATATTAATAGCTAACTGTTATAAGACTACAAATGTTAAAGGAACAAAAGCAACATAGAATACTGGAGGAGTTTTACAACATTTTGCGGAGTAACCCTTTAACTTGCATATTTCTCAGAGGAATGAATCTGCCTGAGAATATTTTTGTTTTTGGAGATTTTCTCCACAAATTCTAAACAGGACAATTTAAAGTTAGTTTTCATAACGCCTCCTTCAACCATATGAACTCATACATTTATTGCAATTCCCAAAACCCTCCACCCCCCCTAATCAAGAAAATTAAGCTCCATAAAAGCCCTAAGCAGGTTATAACATTATAATGGACTCAGTCAACCAAATCCCCCTCCCAGAAGTACAATCCACTCAGCATTTCAGCCAGCACCAAGGAACATATAATACATACATAGGGATTTCATCAAAAACATGTTTACTTGCTAACAACTATACTGTAAAAGGGAAAAAAAAGTCCAGTATCCAAAAGTCACACTACTGTTTTGTTGTTTGTGTCAGTATGTGACTGTGTATTTCAGTATGTCTGTATGTATATGTTTGTGACTGTGTCGTGTGAATGTTTGTCTAGAACTGCATTTGTTATTATGGGTCTATATCGTCTTCTTTACTGTCTTCATCATTCTCAACATCACTTTTCTCACTTCCCCCATTACTGTACAAGATCCCTGTCATCTCTGTCTTCACCATCCATTATTATCCCCATCACTGTCCATGACAGTCTGTCATCATGTCCTTATCACCATCCTCACCATCACTTTGTTACTTTCCTTCCATCATCTCCATTATCCTCCTTACGGTCATCTTCATCCTCATGATGATTCTTTCCTACTCTGTTCTAACACGTCTCTCCTTCTCCTCATTACTTTACATTGCCATCCATAGGTGTGCGCAGCCCATTGCATTAGGGTGTGCACCCCAAAGCTCAAACACACACACACACACACGTGATTGTGGCGTGACAGGATCGCGTGGCAAACTGCTCCTTTAACCACTTTATAACAGCGCTATAGCCGAAAGATGACAACAGCTCTGATCTTTTGTTCCAGGAGGGCATCCATGGACGTCCTCCTGGAACCACGCCCCCGAGCACCTGCTGGGGTGTACATCTGGTGTGCTGAGTGACCGCTGTGCCCACAGATCGGGGTCAAGGGCCAATCACAGTGGCCCTTTACCATGTGATTAGCTGTGTCCAATCACAGCTGATCAAATGTAAACAGACTTGCTGGTTATCAGCAGTACTTTGCTCACATTCTGTCACAGCCTGTGATCAATACAGGCCCATCAATGCCACCTATCAGTGCCCATTAGTGTAGCCTATCAGTGCCAATCAGTGCTGCCCATCAATGCCTTCTCATAAGTGCTGCCCATGAGTGCCACCTATCAGTGCATATTAGTGCAGCCCATCAGAGCTGCTCATCAATGCCTTCTCATAAGTGCCATTTATCAGTGCCACCTACCAGGGCTGCCCATCAGTGTTGCCTATCATTGCCCATTTGTGCCACCTATCAGTGTCCATCATTGCTGCCTATCATTGCAGCCTATCAGTGTCCATCAGTGCCACCTCATCAGTGTCCATCAGTGCCTATCAGTGCAGTCTTATCAGTGCCTATCAGTGCAGCTTCATCAGTGCCGCCTCATCAGTGCCGCCTCATCTCAGTACCCATCAGTGATAGTCAATTGTGCAAAACACATACAATTATTGTTCAATTAGAGCTATGTATATCAAAACAGTCCAAAAAACCTGTGTTAGTGAATCCAATGAAACATACAAGGAGCTCAGTCCACAGATTGACATCTGCTGTTGCTGAGAAATGTGTCAAAAGGGGTTGTAAACATAATTTTAAATAAAAAAAAAAATAACAAACATGTTATACTTACCTTCACTGTGCAGCTCGTTTTGCACAGAGTGGCCCCGATCCACGTCTTCTGGGGTCCCTCTGCGGCTGTCTTGGCTCCTCCCCGCAATAACTCACCACCTATATGCGAGTGAGCATGGTGGTGAGTTATTGCGGGGGCGCTCCTGTGATACAGCCGGCGGCTATAGTCGATCACTGTATCACTCGCCCCTGCCCCCCGTCATTGGATGTGATTGACAGCAGTGCAAGCCAATGGCTGCACTGCTTTCAATCAACCAATGAATGAGCCGAGAAGGCTGCTCGTTCACGGCGCGGGACTTTCGAGGGGTCAGGTAATTAAACTGGGGCTGGGGGGGGGCGCTAATCCGCAGATGTATTTTCACCTTAATGCATAGAATGCATTAAGGTGAAAAAACTTTTACCTTTACAACCCCTTTAACATATTGGGGTTAATTTACTAAAGGGAAATGCACTCTGCACTACAAGTGCACTGCAAGTGCACTTGAAAGTGCACTTGTTAATGCAGTCGCTGTAGATCGCTGTAGATCTGAGGGGAAGCTCTGAAATGAGGGGAAGCTCTGCTGATTTTATCATCCAATCATGTGCAAGCAAAAATGCTGTTTTTTATTTTCCTTGCATGTCCCCCTCAGATCAACAGTGACTGCACTTGCAGTGCACTTATAGTGCAAAGTGGATTTGCCCTTCGTAAATAACCCCCATTGTGTCAGTTAACTGGAACCGCCCCCTATAGGTGAAATAGCCGCTCACCTCAGGGAATGACGATCGGTTAAATTACGCTTTTTATAGCAGAGATTTTTAGGTCCTAATCCCTTTCATCACAAGGGTCATCGCTCTCTGGGGGTCTTTGACTCTCTGAATCCTCGCCTCTTGATTCATAAGCCACTCAAAATAAAACAGATATTTATAGCGCAATATTGCCAATGTAAAACAATTTTATTAAAGATAGCAAAATATCTGCTCACAATAAAACCAGTAAACCGCATTTAAAAAAATTCAGGGTTAAGATCACCTCCTCACCGCACTTCCGTACATCGGAGTCACCAGAAATGACATCACAGGCTCCGGCTATTTCACCCATAGGTGGCGGTTCCAGTTCACTGACACAATGGGGGTTATTTACTAAAAGCAAATGCACTTTGCACTACAAGTGCAAACTACAAGTGCAAAGTGCACATGGAAGTGCAGTCGCTGTAGACTACAGGGGGACATGCAAGGAAAATAAAAAACAGCATTTTAGCTTGCACATGATTGGATAATAAAATCAGCAGAGCTTCCCCTCATTTCAGAGCTTCCCCTCAGATTTACAGCGACTGCACTTCCAAGTGCACTTTCAGTGCAATTTCAACTGCACTTTGCACTTGTAGTTTGCACTTGTAGTGCAAAGTGGTTTTGCCTTTCGTAAATAACCCCCAATATGTTAAGGATTTCCTTTTGACACATTGTTCAGTAAGACACTGGGGCGTTTTTTCAGGCGCTTTTGGGCTACAAATAGCGCCTGTAAAGCGCTGGAAAAACAGCTCCCCTGCAGGCTCAGTGTGAAAGCCTGAGTACTTTCACACTGAGGCGATGCGCTGGCAGGATGTTAAAAAAACTCCTGCAAGCAGCATCTTTGGAGCGGTAAAGGACACTGCTCCTCCAACGCTCCTGCCCATGGAAATGAATGGGCAGCGTGGCCGAACCACCGGCAAAGTGCCGCTGCAGCAGCGTTTTGCGGGTGGTTTTTAACCCTTTTCCGGCTGCTAGCGGGGGTTAAAAGCGCCCCGCTAGCGGCTGAATACCTCCGCAAAAACGACGGTAAAGCGCCGCTAAAAATATCGGCGCTTTACCGCCGACGCTGCCCCAGTGTGAAAGCAGCCTTACAGCAGATGTCATTTGTGGACAGAACTCCTTGTATGTTTCATTGGATTCACAAACACAGTTTTTTTGGACAGTTTTGATATACATAGCTGTGTTTTTTGCACAATTGACTATCACATATATTTGATTTTTTTTGTTATATATAATCAATTGCATATATACATAGTGCCACATGAGTGCCCATGAGTGCTGCCTGTCATGCCCACCAGTGAAGGAGAAACATTTTATTATGTTAGCTGCTAGCTAGCTAGCATAAAAACTCACCTGCTTGTGGACATTCCCTCTGTACTTCTTCTTGACTACAATTCCCATAGTGCCTTGCAGGACCGGAGGGAAGGGGAGGAACGCTGTACTCTATCCTCTCCCTATGCTGCCAGGAGCGCGATTGGAGGAGGGAGCAGAGGTAGGAGGAGAGGGGCGGGATGCTGGAAGAGTCTTGTAATTTGATGGATTTTCAGCTGAGGAGGAGTGGCGGCCACGGCACTACTAACTACACTAGCATAGCATAGGCAGGCTGGAGCCGCTCCAGCTCCTCCTACACGTCTAAACAGCTCTGCATGTGCTATGTCTCGGGGAACGCCCCCGTCCACCGGGAAACGCCCCCGTCCATCGGGAAACGCCCCCGTCCATCGGGAAACTGCCGCAGCCTGGCTCCCGACCGGAAAACCGGGGACAAAAGCGGGGACAAACGGGATCCGGGGACTGTAGTCGGAAAACGGGGAATGTCCCCGGAAAACGGGGACGTCTGGTCACCCTACTCTAAATCACACCACCGGCACTCCTCTTCTGGCTCTAGACACCATGATTCTTCTAGATCCGGACGTCCCAGTAGAGACACTCCTCACCCCCCCCTCATCTCACAGCAAAAGGTCAGAGAGACCATGTTGGGGGTGCAGGGCTCCGGTTCCTGCCAGCAAGTCCCTTTGTGACCATTGTTTTACAAAAGCAGCCAATGAGAGAGAAGGTGCAGATAAACACCTGGAAGCATTGGTTAAGCGGGTCGTAAACGAGTCGCTACAAGAGAAAGATGCTAGAATGCAGCATGATTCTCCTCCAGAACCACTGATTCCCTCGTTAGAACAGGGACAGGTGCATGAGACTCTGGAAATCTCTCATCCCAGCCATCCCTCAGCTCCTCCCTCAGAAAGTGGTTCGGAAGTGGATGATCCTGGGATGGGGTTTGATTATGCCTTAGTTCCTGCTTTAGTGAAAGTAGTTAAAGAAGTTCTGAATTGGGAAGATCCAGTTATATCTCCTCCCAAACAAAGGAAACTTTTTAAACAGCTCAGTAAGGAGCGACATTATTTCCTGTTTGTCACGGAAGTGGGTGCCATTATCTCAGAAGAATGGGGTAAACTGGACAAGAAAAGTTCTATGCAGTCAAAAATTGCAAAATTATATCCTTTTAAGGAAGAAGAGGTAAAACACCTTGATTCAGCTCCCATGGTTGATGCAGCTTTAATGCGTTTGGTTAGATATGTAACCCTTCTCTGGAAGATACGGTCTCATTTAAAGATCCTCTAGAGCAGTGGTCCCCAACCTTTTTGGCACCGGGGACCGGCTGCGTGGAAGAAAATTGTGCCAAGGACCGGGGGTGGGGGGGGGGGGGGGGGTGGGGAGTTACGATTTTTTGCGGGCAATGGCTGGTGTTAGCGCTTCAATCATCACGGCACCATGCTTAATATGGTGTCAGGGTGATTGAAGCGCATTATTTCTATTATTACATTGTAGTAATAAATGAAATAGTTCAACTCACCATAATGTAGAATCAGTGGGAGCCCTGAGCGTGTCACGTGCCACTGTCGCCTGCTACCAGATTGCCCCGCTTACTGCCACAAGATGTGGATTGTCACTTGCCACGTTGCCTGTCACCAGATGCGGAATGTCACTTGCCACATCACCTGCCACGCTTACTGCCACAAGATGCGGAATGTCACTTGCCACATCACCTGCCACAAGATGTGGATTGCCACCTGCCACGTTGCCTGTCACCAGATGTGGAATGTCACTTGCCACCTGACACGTTGCCTGTCAGAAGATGTGGAATGTCACTTGCCACCTGCCACGTTGCCTGTCACCAAATGTGGAATGTCACTTGCCATGCCACCTGCCACCATGCCTGTCACCAGATGCAGAGTGAGTGGAGCGCCCCTTGTGGTATATCAGGCAGACAGCTGAGGGGGTGAACTACAAGTCCCAGCACACCTCACCTGTACTCCCACACACAGCTCACCTGTAACTGATGATGTCACATCTCTGTGGGATCGCCCCTCTGGATGTAGCAGGGTGTCTCCCTCATCTTGCTGCAGCTGGTCTCACCTGGCAGAGGGAGGGTTCGGGACTCCTTCGGCTGTCACCCTTCACCCTTCTGCCATTCCTGATTAGCTGTCCGG
This sequence comes from Rana muscosa, assembly GCA_029206835.1. NCBI lineage: Eukaryota > Metazoa > Chordata > Amphibia > Anura > Ranidae > Rana > Rana muscosa. The sequence continues at coordinate 236,262,453 of CM055127.1, read as the reverse complement.
GGGGGGCAGGCAATCTGCGCCGCTGAACAAGGAATCTCAGGAAGTTCTCACAGGAGCCGCAGGAGAGCGGCGATGCGGGGCGGGCAGTGTGAGATGATGTCATCTCTCTGCTCCCTCCGACACTGAGACAGAGCACTGGCTTTGAGGGCGGAAGAGCGGTGATGCAATGGGCGGAGAGAGATGATATCTCTGCTTGCCCGCTCGCTTCTTCAATCCACCCAGCGCTCTCATGCCGGCAGCCCAGCATGTCTCTTGAGAGCCACCCGCACCCGCGGCCCGACTGCAGAAGGGCCACGGCCCGGTAGTGGGCCGGGGACCGGGGGTTGATGACCCCTGCTCTAGAGAGACGGATTGACTCAGACCTGAAGCGAAACTATCTGACAGCAGGTTCAGTCTGTAAGACAATTCTGGCTTTAGCAGCTGTCTCAAAAGCCCTAGAAGCATGATCAGACAATGTGGATGATTCCCTCAGAAGTATCTCTGAAGAAATGGCAAAAAGCTCTCCTATTCAGGAAATCAGGCTAGCATCTGCCTTTTTGGGGGAGGCCTCTATTGATGTTATTCGCCTAGTGGCTCGAGTAATGTTGTCAGCGGTTACCGCACGCCGTGCTTTATGGCTCCGTCCCTGGTCGGCAGATCCAGCTTCAAAGCAAGCTTGGTGCCGCATTCCCTTTGAGGGCTCCTCTCTCTTTGGCAATAAACTCGATAATGCTATTTCCCGGGCCACGGGTGGTAAGTCGGGGTTCCTCCCTCAAGACAGGCATTTGCAAAACCAGAAACGCACCTTTTCGAGGGCACAGAATGCAGATCGTGCAAGGGAAGCACGCAGCTACAGACCTAGTCGTGAATTTTCAAGGACCTGGAAATCCAGACAGTCCTCTTTCAGGAAACCAACTAAAAGTACTCCGTCTGGTAGTCAGGAGTCTACGAAGTCTTTTTGAAATTGGGCCCCGTTCAAACATGTCAGGTGGGGGCACATCTCCTCCACTTCCGGCATGTTTGGGCGGCCTCAATTCAAGATTTTTGGACCATCAAGACGGTCTCTTCAGGCCACACGTGGGTCTTCAACAGCACCCCCAGGCTCAGATACATACTCACAAGTCTTCCAAGTGCAGAAAAAAAGAAACAAGTCTTACTAATGTAGCGGGCATGCACTTTCCCTGTGTATTTAAACTGGCAGAGACACCAGAAATGTGCAGTTCCCTGCAGCTCAGCGGGTGGCGCTGTCGCCTTGGGCTGGGGTTGAACCATTGCTGTGTGCCGTACCCCTTTTTGTCCTCCCTCGGCAGAGGTATGGTGGGGCGGGGAACCCGCCGTGCCTGCTGGGAGAGGGTATAAAGGGGGCGGCCATCTTGGTCACAGGTTGGAGTCCCAGGCACCTTCAGCCTGAGGGCTGTCGTTCGTGTCGGTCCTCTAGGCGGCCCAGGCCTGGAGGACGTTCAGAGGTCGTGTTCCATCCCAGGCACCTTTGGCCTGGGGTGAGGTACTCGGATGGAGGTCTGGAGCTCAGTGCCCACCACTGAGTTCCGCGAGGGGAGGAGATCCTAGGGGACCCCGGGAGTGGGTACCCGAATCCAGAGGCGTAATGGACCGGGAGGGGGTACTTGCTTGAAGACCTGGTGCAGCATATCGCCAGTGACGGGTGAGCCTCCACCGGAGACCGCCTGGAAGGATATTTCCCCTCGATTGGAGACCGCAACCCACTTTCAGGAAGGAAAGTGGAGAGTTCATTGTGTCTGGGCCTACTCGTATCCACACCCATCTGTCTGTTCTACTCGTTGAGGGAGTCCAACTGTCTGTGCATTACTCTGTTATCGGAAGAATAAAGGAGTGTTGTACTTTATTGGTGTGGGGCTCATTTTCTGGCAGACATTGTTCAAGAAATCACCAGGAGGAGGCTCCAGATGCAGAACACCGACCCAAAGGTAAAAGAGGATTGTCTCTCACTGCACATACATCTGCAGGGGAACTTGGCGTGGTGACTTCGCACTCTCTCCTCAGAGGTACCCCTAGACCAGAGCCAGAAGAACTGATACAGAGAGAGAGAGTGGAGGCCGCTACACGTGGGGGCTCGGGTCCGGTATGGTGTTCGTGCTACTACGGAGTTTGAACGTGTCTGCCCGGAGGAGTTCCGAGTAGGTCGGACATATTATTGGCCAAAGTGCATCCCTGCTCAAAGTCGTGGACATGACCCAGTGAAGGGAAAGGCCCGCGCAGAAGAGCAAGAAGAGGGGGCAGCTCAGCCGTGTGAGGGACTACACGTGGGGGCTTCTATTTGCACTGCGCTATGAGGCACACCCTCCCTGCTTAGTTCATGGGCGTGACTCAGGAGAGAAGGAGAAGAAAAAGCCCGCAAACTAGAGTGCAGAGGGGAGGAGTCCAATACGTGTGAAGGACTACACGTGGGACATTGGCGCAAAACTTGCAGTGCGCAATGGACCAGCAGCAAGTCACCATGTTCGGACATACAGCGTGGGTTCCACTTCACCCTTCTACCACGTCTTTGACTGCTGCTCCGGTGACCGATACAGGGATTCGGCTAAAGCCAAGGGGACGATTCGCCCTGTATTCATGCATGGATGTTGAGGCCCTGGGTGTGATTTGTCCCGGCTGCTCGGGACTGGTGTGTCATCTGAAGCCATTCGGGCTATGCGAGGTGTGTGGGGAGTTCTTATTCGAGGTGGATTCAGTCCTTGAGAAGCCAAGGACCATCTACCCTGGCCGTGCTGCAGGCAACACCACTCAGAGAGGAGGAATCACTGCTTTGACAGCCATCCCTGTGCGCACTGCAGCGACCGCGGAGGAGGTCGCGAGTACTCAACGGGAGAAATCCGAGGATGCTGACTCAGTCACCACTGTCTCACAGCGTCCATCACCGAAGAGAAAGACCGGCATGATTGCCCCGACCAGCGTTTGTGGTGGACCATCCCGCCCGCCTACTCCCGGCCCGGATGGTACCATTGAGAAAAGTTACGGACATTCCTTCTCAAGTAAAGGCCAAGGTAAGCCGGGCAGAGAGACTTGGTGTGTGGGCGGAGGTGGAAATTCAGTCTCCACTACAGGCTACCTGCCCGCAGAGGAGTGTGACACCTCCGACCTGGAGTCGCTCACCGATCTGGGAGACGATGTCGCCATAGACGAGCTCTTTGTGCAAAAGGGGTGGGATAAGGTACCTCTCGCCTCGTCCCGCAGAACCAGGGACCCACCCATGTCTACAGGGGATAGTACACCCCGGGTGGAGGCACCAGCGCCTGGGGAGGGGTCCCGCCCCCAGCCTGCCCTTACATCCCCGGTACCACCTACACCCAGTACCGGGGAAAAGAGAATGTTGTTGCGGGCACCAATGCCCAGACCAGATGTGATCAAGGTCCCTCGCCACCCGGACTCAATAGTTTTGCCTGGCGAAGGGGACAGAGCCACTACGCCTCCTCTGGCGAGACTACAACGCCTATTTGGCCAGAAGGTTGCTGCTGAGTATGGGTGGGAGTACCCATACTGTCCAAGGAGTTATTGTATGAAGTGGAAGTTTGCCAGGAGCGCTGGTACAATGACTTTGTGTGGACCCACCTTCAGGTTCCACACGCCCGCAGGTACCTTGCGTGTTCCCCAAGGCCTCTCAGCGCTTTAAAGACTGCAAAGCAGAATGGATGCTGGGACGACATATCCACGCGGACAAGGTGCTGATCCGACGCAAGGAAGGGGAAGATGTTGAGTACCATCTGGAGACCATGGATTAGCACTTGAAGCCACTTGTCCTGCCGCACCCTTGATTCTATCTATAGGAGAAGAGAGACTCCGTTTTTGTTCTTTGCATTGCTGAACTTTCCGGGGTTGTAGTTCTTGTTACCCAGAGGAGTTGAAGGACTGTTCCTGTTTTGTTCTTCAATTGTCTAGCAAGTAATCATGGACTCTGGGCCCAAAGAAGAAGGAAAGTTCCACGAGTGCAGTTACCGCGATGCTGTCACCAGGTGGCAGTGTTGCGCATCGATATCACTGTTCACACACACACTTTTAGGAAGGAAAGGATTTCTCTGCGGGGAAGTTTTTTCATTCTCACACGAATACATGTGTCAGGGTTTATGTGTGTTAACTTTTCTTTTTCCCTCTGCAGGAGAGCATCTCATCAAGACCACTGAGAATGGGGTGGGTCTTAGCTGAGATGGGTGGGAATAGTGTAATGTGAAAATGTGATTTCAATGTTGTTGTTTAGTGTTGTTGTTTCCCTTTCCCTTCCCTTTCTTATAAGGCTCAGACACAATTGCTCCAGTTAGTACGTTTCCAAAAAGTTTTTATTTTTGTACAATTTATAGTTGGTTTCTGGACTGGGCTATGTCAGCCGTTGAGGGCATAGTTTATTCCAGACACTGGGGACCAGTGTCAAATCACCAGGGGGAGAGTGTAGCGGGCATGCACTTTTCCTGTGTATTTAAACTGGCAGAGACACCAGTAATGTGCAGTTCCCTGCAGCTCAGCGGTTGGCGCTGTCGCCTTGGACCATTGCTGTGTGCCGTACCCCTTTTTGTCCTCCCTCGGCAGTGGTATGGTGGGGCGGGGAACCCGCCGTGCCTGCTGGGAGAGGGTATAAAGAGGGCGGCCATCTTGTTCATGGGTTGGAGTCCCAGGCACCTTCAGCCTGAGGGCGGTGGTTCGTGTCGGTCCTCTAGGCGGCCCAGGCCTGGAGGACGTTCGGAGGTCATGTTCCATCCCAGGCACCTTTGGCCTGGGGTGAGGTACTCGGATGGAGGTCTGGAGCTCAGTGCCCACCACTGAGTTCCGCGAGGGGAGGAGATCCTAGGGGACCCCGGGAGTGGGTACCCAAATCCAGAGGCGTAATGGACCGGGAGGGGGTACTTGCTTGAAGACCTGGTGCAGCATATCGCCAGTGACGGGTGAGCCTCCACCGGAGACCGCCTAAAAGGATATATCCCCTCGATTGGAGACCACAACCCACTTTCAGGAAGGAAAGTAAAGAGTTCATTGTGTCTGGGCCTACTCGTATCCACACCCCTCTGTCTGTTCTACTCGTTGAGGGAGTCCAACTGTCTGTGCATTACTCTGTTATCGGAAGAATAAAGGAGTGTTGGACTTTATTGGTGTGGGGCTCATTTTCTGGCAGACATTGTTCAAGAAATCACCAGGAGGAGAACACCGACCCGAAGGTAAAAGAGGATTGTCTCTCACTGCACATACATCTGCAGGGGAACTTGGCGTGGTGACCTCGCACTCTCTCCTCAGAGGTACCCCTAGACCAGAGCCAAAAGCCTTACTCCGGGAAGTAGAACCAATCATGACCTGGGCCCAGAAGTACCTATGCAACATCTCTGCAGTATACATTCCAGGGGTCCAGAATGTACAAGCGGACTTTCTTTCACGAACTCAAATGAACAACAACGAATGGTCTCTACACATAGAGGTATTCAATTGGCTTCTAACTCTGGGAGTGTCTCCAGAGGTGGAGCTGTTTTTGTCCCCATGCAACCACAAGTTGATCAAGTATTACTCGAGGTCTCGGGATCCCCAAGCCTACGGGATAGATGCTCTCACAGACCGGTGGAAATTCAGTCAGGCTTATGCCTTTCCTCCAGTACCTGTGATACTTCAATTCCTTCACAGACACAGAGTGGAGAGAGTAGAAATCATAGCAGTAATTGTCTTTTGGCCCAACAGGCCATGGTTCTCCCTCTTGACTTCACTCAGTTATCGGGACTCAATCCCTCTACCCCTCAGACCGGATCTGCTATCTCAGGGCACAACATTGCACCCATGCCCAGCTCATCTGCACCTCAGGGTATGGTTCTTGAGAGGGGAAGGCTGGAAGCCTTAGGATGTCCAGAAGAAGCCATGTCGACTCTCCTTAACGCTAGAAGAAATAGCACCAACAAAGTTTATGAGCGTATCTGGTCAAAATTTACAGATCATATGTCTTCCAGGGCTAATTCCTGTAATTCTCCAGAAGTCCAGGTTTGGACTTTCCTTTAGCAGTAAGCTCTCTTCGAGTTCAAATCTCAGCCATCTCAGCATTTACAGGAATCTCTTGGGCCAATCATCCCCTGATTCGCCAGTTCTTTAAGGGTGCGGTCAGACTTAGACCACAGAGAAAACTGAGGTTCCCAAAATGGGACCTGCCTCTTGTACTGGATTATCTTACCACACTCAGCACAGATCCTGAAAAACCTCTTTCGGCAAAAGATCTTACTCTCAAGACCGTCTTCCTAGTAGCGGTCACCTCAGCTAAAAGAGTGTCTGATATCAGAACCTTGGGTTCAAAAGAGCCCTTCCTGACCGTTTTCCCAGATAGAGCAGTATTTATTCCCATGCTGGGTTCAAACCCGAAAGTTACATCTATCTTTCATGAAAATCAGGAAATTGTATTACCCACTTTTGGAACTTCTGAAGGTCAAGATGTTCATCCCCTTGATGTGGGCCACACATTAAGTCAATACCTGGAAATTAGGGTTGTCCCGATACCGATACTAGTATCGGTATCGGGACCGATACCGAGCATTTGCGCGAGTACTGGTACTCGCGCAAATGCTCCCGATGCCTGATCCGATACCTGGGATGGGAGAGAGAGAGGCAACGACATGAAGTCAGCGGGCGCGCAGGTAAAATCACTGACCGTACAGAGATGGCTGCGGTATGCTGAGTGCACTCCTCCTGCACCCGGCATATTCTCTTCCCTGTAAGGCGGAATGAGCTCCGCCGACATGCCTTCTAGTGCTGGCCCCGCCGTGACATCATTCAGACGTTCGGGAGGCGGGATAGGAGAGGAGAAGAAAGTGCTGTCGGCGCTGCGGGGGGGACAGTGTGCATGTGAGTAATAACCTGCCAGATCTGTTCACATACACACTGTGCATAGTGTGAGGAGCCCAAGAGCAGCTCTGCCCCCTCCCCCCAGCTCGACTTTCACACTTCCCTCCTTGCAGTGGCTCCCGAGTCCTGCTGGTAAGACATAAATGATGTCTTAAAGAGGGCAGGGCCCGCTGTTATAAGGGGGGGGGGGGGCTCTCTGATCTGTGGAAGTCTCAAAGGAAGGGGGGGATTTGAGCTAATAAGGGTCTCTAAAAGGGGGTACTGACTGCTGATTTAATGTGTGGTATCCAACCATTAGCTCACAGCCCCCCTTATATCAATGCCCCCCCTCATCAGTGCCGCCTATCTGTGTCCATCATTGCCGCCTATCTGTGTCACACATCAGTGCAGCCCTTTAAGTGCCACTTCATCTGTGCCCATCATTGCCACATATCTGTGCCATCTTTCAGTGCCAGCCATCAGTGCGTGCCACCTATCAGTACCACCCTTCAGTGTGTGCCACCTATCAGTGCGTGCCACCTATCAGTGCCATCTTTCAGTGTGTGCCACCTATCAGTGCATGCCACCTATCAGTGCCATCTTTCAGTGCATGCCACCTATCAGTGCCATCTTTCAATGCCAGCTATCAGTGCATGCCACCTATCAGTGCGTGCCACCTATCAGTGCCCATCCATCAGTGCCACTGCCAGTCATCAGTCCCAGCCATCAGTCAGTGCCACCTTTTTAGTGCCCATCAGCCAGTGCCATCTATCAGTGCGTCACATGACATTAAAAAAAGTATCGGTAATCGGTATCGGTGAGTACTTGAAAAAAAGTATCGGTACTTGTACTCGGTCTTAAAAAAGTGGTATTGGGACAACCCTACGAAATAACAGAGTCTTTCAGACAAACAGACTTTCTTTTCATTCTTCTTCATGGAAAGAACAGAGGAAAACGGGCCTCAATCAGATCTATTGCGGCATGGATAGTTCAGACCATCCAAAGGGCTTACAAAGCAAAAGGTTTGGCTCCTCCGGAGGCAGTAACTGCGCACTCAACCCGGAGCATCTCGTCATGTCGCACCTGACTTTATATGCATAGCGGCCTTTTGGTCGTCTATTAATACTTTTGTTTCCCACTATTGTGTCGAACCAGCTGCCTTATCATCACTGAATTTTGGTTTACAAGTTCTGTCGGTTGACAGTGTTAAATAGATTTATTTTTCTTGCCTCAGCATTTTGCCCACCCGGGTGTGTTTGGCAAGTTATTTCCCACACGTATGCTGCCATGGAGCCTGTCAGGAAAACTGAAAATTTACTATCAAATACTTACTGTAATTTTCCTTTCTTGATAGGCTCCATGGCTGAGAGCCCAGAGCTGAAATTTATAGGGAGGGGTCCTATTGGGTAGTTATGGAGGCGGGGCCAATCCACACGTATGCCATGGA